>CAUYRH010069591.1:0-15105 GCA_963574655.1 Perodicticus potto | reverse complement strand
AAAAAAAAGGTTGAAAATCCATATTTTTACCTTAGTAACCCAGAATAGGATGAGACAGATTAAATCCAAAATAAATAGAAGGCTATAACTAATAAAAATGAGTAGAAAACAATGAAATAGAAGATAGACAATTGAGAATACATATAAGAAAACCAAAGATTGATTATTTGAAAAAAAATCAACAAAATTGCTAAATCTATAGTTAGACTAATTGAGAAAATGAGAAAGAAAAGACAGGTTACAATATTGTGAATAAAAATGGATTAACTACCTCAGATTCTACAGGTGCTAAAGGGTAACAAGGGTACATTATAAAAAAGCTGCATGATAGTAAATTTGACATCTTTCATAAAATTTGAAGGACATATATCATTAGAACTGATATATGAGGAAATGTAAAATCTGAGTATCTTCATATGTTAAATGAATTGAATTTGTAATTTCAACATTTCCACAAAGAAAACCAAGACAAGATCCAGATAGTTATCCTATCAATCATTTAAGAAGAAATACACAAACACACACACCACATACTCTTTCCGGAAATAGTGAAGAAAAAAACCCTTTCTCATTTTTATAAATCCAGCATATCCCTAATATGAAAGTCTCATAAGAAATGGACAAGAAAAACTACACACTAATTTCTACTATTAATATATATATATTATTATATATATAATATATTCAGGCTAGGGTGCTAGCCACATACACTGGCGCTGGCAGGTTTGAATCCAGCCTGGGCCAAAAAATAGCTGGGCGTTGTGGCGGGCACCTGTAGTCCCAGCTACTTGGGAGGCTGAGGCAAGAGAATCGCTTGGATCCAGGAGTTTGAAGGTTTGAAGTTGCTGTGAGCTGTGACGCCACATCACTCTATCAAGGGCGACAGCTTGAGACTTTGTCTCAAAAAAGAAAAAAAAAATTTATATATGTATATATATTCGCACACACAAAAATCCTTGCCAAAATATCTTTAAAATTAAGTCCAGCAACATAAGTACTATAATAAAGCCTGGTCAAGTAGTTTTATTCTAAGAACATAAAGTTGATTTAATACCTAAAAATTAATATAGTTTTCTACATCAAGAGAATAAAGGAGAAACACTTAACACTTACATGTAGTATGATAAATGTAGAAAAAGGATTTGGAAAAATTCAGCCTTTGTTTATGACAAAAATTTCCCAAAATACAGAAGTTGAACCCAATAAAGGGCATCTGTGAAAAGCCTACATTTAACTTATATTTAATGACATAAGATTGACCACTTTCCCATTAAGATTTGAAAAGGACAAAAGTGTCCAGGCAGTATCACTGGAACTGGAAATAAAGAAGTAAAACTGTCTTAATTTACAGATGAAATAGTTTGTGTACATTGAAAACCCTTTAAAAATATAAAAAATACTACTAAAACTAATAAATGAATTTATTAAGTTTGAAAAATGCAAGTTCAATCTACAAAAATCAATAGCATTACTCTATACAAAGAAAAAGACGATTGAAAAATATAAAGAACATGAGTTTTAATAGCATTACCAATCATAAAATTCTTAGAAATAAATGTAATAAAACATGTGCCTCTACATTAAAACTTAAAAACTATTCCTGAGAGAAAATTAGTAAAACTTAAATAGAGAAATATATGATGTTTATGAATTGAAAGACTAAGATGTTATTTTTTTCCAAATGTATATGTATTTATCCAACATGTCCAAATATCTTCTGGGATGTTTTATAGACATTGACAAGCTGCTTCCACATTAATTTTATAAGGAAATGTAAAGAATCCTAAACAATCTTAAAGGAAACAAAGTTGGAAGACTTGCAGTATCTGACATAAAGATTTAATGTAAACATACAATTATGAAGACAGTGTACTACTGGCATAAGGATAGACATGTATAAGTGGAATAAAGAGTCCAGAATTGGAACCATACCTATAGTGTCAATCCATTTTAGATGATGGTGAAAAGGTAATATAATGGAGAAACATGGAGAAACAATGGTCTTTTCAACAAATAGCATTGAAACAATCAGATATTCATATATCAAAAATAAGTATCAGCCCCGACCTTACACCATACAAAACTTAATTTGAGGTCAATCTAAGATCTAAATATCTATCTTTATCAATAGATAGACATATGAGAGGAGATTTATTAGGGTACTGCTAACATGATTATGGAAGTTGAGAAATTCTATCATAGGCTGCCGGCGAGCTGGAGACCCTGGCATGCAGATAGCATGGCTTAGTTTAAGTCCAAAAGCCTCGGAACCTGGGACGTCAATGGTGTAATTTTCAGTCCAAAACTAAAGGCTCCAGAACCCAAGGGGCCTCTGGGAAATAAAGCATCACAAGAATGGAGAAGCATGAATCCCATGTACTCAATTTTGATATGAGGACAATTAATGACAATTAATGACACAGTGGGGGAAGGGGAGAGCAGAGACAGAAAGAATGGGGGGGAAAGGAAGAGTAGAGAGAGGGAAGGAGCAAAGGGGGTGGGGTCTTGGTGCGTGCCACACCTTTTGGGGGTAAAACATGATTGCAAGAGGGACTTTACCTAACAAATGCAATCAGTGTAACCTGGTTTCTTGTACCCTCAGTGAATCCCCAACAATAGATAAATAAATAAATAAATAAAGTAATAGAAAAAACAAAACAAAACAAAAAACCAAAGAAAGACCCATGTCCTCATCAAGATTTGTCAAGAATGTTCACAGAAGCTTTATTTGTAATAATCAAAAACTATATTTAATCCACTTGTTCATCAATAAGGACATGGATAATTTACATGAAGAACTATAAAAAATGAATGAGTTGTTGATACAGTCACCAGTATGAATGAATTTGTATGCAGGCAGAATGAGCGAAGTCAGACAAGTCCCAAAGGGCTGGGAATTACAGATATGCTGGCCAGAGTTTATTAGCTAGTAGATATGAGGTGCTCTGAATAGTTTATGGGATTTACAGAAGGAATGTGGACTCTTATGAATGGTCATTAACTTTTCTTGAAGATTTGCCAAATCCACAAAGCTTAAAATAAAACAGAATTCTCTGGATAATAAGTATTTAACTAAAGAATGGAGGAAGACTTATTCTGTGTTGAGTGCCTGATTAAGATGATTCTTGTTTCTAGTTTGAGTGAGCCTCAAAACCTTATAGAAGATTAAAACACTCTCCTGAGGGTTAAAAGTCGAATTATAGACCAACTCGAGATTTATTAACATCAAACCAATGCAGGTCACTACTTTGAGAGCCTTCTGATAGATCTTCTTCAGTTCAAAGCATTTGGCATGCCAAAGCATCATATTTGGGGGTATCATTTTCTGAGCCCCAATAAGCAGCTACATTCTACTAAATCTGGTACCCATTTTTGCTACAGCAAATGCTTAATAAATGGATTAATAGGATCATTTGAGAACCAGATGTGAAGAGAGTTAGAATTATTTGTATTTCCACAATAAAGACCTCAGAAATGACCTGCCAAATGAATAGTTATCACATCTATAAGCATAAATGCACTGTGAAAGCTGATGCCTGTTTGTATTAAAGTTCTATATCACAAAATCATATACTGATCTATAAAAAAAGTCTTAAAAACTGGAATTTTATTTCATTTATTTATTTTTATTGTTTGGATTCATTGAGGGTACAAAGAATTAGGTTACACTGATTGCATTTGTCAGGTAAAGTCCCTCTTATAATTGTGTCCCACCCCCAAGAGACGTGCCATCCACTGTGACCATCATCCTCCTCCCTCCTCCCCACTCCCGGCTCCCTCATTCTGCTACCCGCCACCTTGTATTAAATCATCTGCTGCCTTCATATTAGAACTCAGCACATTGGATTCTTGCTTCTTCATTCTTATGATGCTTTACAAAGAAAAATGTGTTCTAACCTAATCCAGATTAATACAAAAGATGTAAAGTCTCCATCTTTTTAAATGGCTCAATAGTATTCCATGGTGTATATATATACCATGAATTAACAGTTTGTTAATTCATTCCTGGGTTGGTGAGCATTTAGGTTGTTTCCACATTTTGGTGACTGTAAATTGAGCTGCAATAAACAGTCTATTGCAAATGTCTTTATGTTAAAAGGATTATTTTTCTTCTGGGTAGATGCCCAGTAATGGGATTGCAGGATCAAATGGGAGGTCTAATTTGAGTTCTTTGAGGATTCTCCATACTTCCTTCCAAAAAGGCTGTATTAATTTGCAGTTCCTCCAACAGTGTAAAAGTGTTCCCTTTTCTCCACATTCATGCTAGCTTCTGCAGAATGAAATTATATTGATTTCAATGAAAATCTTACTCAAAGAGAAAAATCTTTCTACACACAAGCACCAGTATTTTATTTTATATATTCTTATTTTGCTTTCATCTTTCGGTTTGTGGAATTTTCATTTGACTTAGGCCAGTTTGATGACTATGTATCTTGGAAATGTCCCATTTATTATGAATTTTCCCAGTGTTTAATGTGCATCTTGTATCTGGGTATCCTAATTTTTGGTAATACCAGGGAAGCTTTTCTCAGTGATTGCCTCTAATAGGTTTTCCATCCTGCTTGTTTTTCTTCTTCTCCTTCAGGGATACCTATAATTTGTATATTGGTTTGCTTTACATAGTCCCATATTTCATTCTTTTTCATTCTTTTTTTCTGCATCTTTAAATGAATGGGCTAGTTCAAAATCGTTGTCTTCAAGCTCTGAGTTTCTTTCTTTGGTTTAACCTGTTGTTCAAGCTGTATGCTGTATTTTGAAACACCTGAAATAACTTTTTCATTAAGTTGCATTATGCCCTTTCTTAGGCTGTTTATCTCTTTAGCTTCATTTTTTCATTGATTTTCTGAAAATTTTTTTTACCTTCGTGTTTTCAACTTTCTCTTCAATCCCTTTGATCTTATTTGCCATCCATATTCTAAATAACATTTTTGACATTCCAAAAATTTCTCTTTGGTTGGGGTCTATTGCTGTGGATCTATTGTGATCCTTTGGGAGTGTCAAAGTAGCTTATTCTTTTATGTTGCCGGAGTTCTTTTGCTGGTTTTTCACATCTGAAACCTCTTTCCTCAGCTCAGGGCAGATAGGTTTGTGGTGTACTTATTGTCCTTTGCTGTAATCTTTCCTACTTTGTAAGAAAATGGAGAGGTTCGGAGATGATGCTTTTGTGTCCTACTCTGGAAGATTCACCTGGCAGGAGAGAACTGGATTCACTGAAGTTCTGTACAACAGCTTTGTGTTGTCTTGTTCCCCTGTGGTTGGTACAGTCCAAGCTAGTGCTGGAGGATCTTTGTGCGAAGTGGTAGATTGGTTCCAGGGATGCTGAGGGAAGCTAAGATGGGCGAGTCCCTCTCCATGGAGATGGGCCTTACAGAAGATTGCTCTGCCAGGGTCTCCCAACACTGGTGACAGCAGCTGCTAGGTGAGTCTATCTTAGTGGCCATGGGTATCAGGGCTGTGGGCATTTGTTCCACTCTGGTCCAGGGGCAATAGAGCCATGCATCTAGTGAGTCTGTGGTGGAGCAATGGACCATGGGGTCAGGGCTGTAAGGCCAGGCTGTTGGTGGCTGGGGCTCTCTCTTTGTGCAGGTCCAACCAAGAGTGTTGCCATAGGCCCTCTCAGGTGGTGTCAGCAGCACCTGCCCTGTTTGAATCTCCCCTCCCAGGACAGATGGCTACACTCAGCTCCTAGTCACAGGTTGATCAAAAGTTTCAGCTGTCCCTGTTCCCTCTCTGGTCTGGCAGGGCAATGCAGCGGTGGTTGTAAAAAAATTCAATCCTTATGTAAACCAGGTACTCTGAATTAGAGAGCTCAGAATGGTATCAATTATAGTAACCGTGGATTGGAAGCCAGGACATCCCTGTTGCACCTGCTTTCCAGTGCAATGACCCTTACCACACAGTCTGCAGGCCCCTCCCTGGTCAGTCTGGAGGTCTGCTGTGATGCTGGGGGCCCTGCAGTGTCTGCAGGGGGAGATGGAGTTTCAGGGCTCTCTCCTCTTGGCGTTTCCCATGTGGGTGTCTCCCTGATGTACCTTTGGATATTGCCAAGTGGATCACCCCAGCTCCCTGTCCTTCCTTCTGAGTGTCTCCTATCACTTTGATGGTATACAATGCTTTCTCTAAGAAGCTCTGTCCATCAGTGAGCATCTACTTACTATTTGGGTCCTCTCCTTGATAGCCGTGTGTGTGGACTGCTTCTAGTCCACCATCTTGTCCCCCTCCCTTGGATCTCTTCTAGTTCTAAAATTCTATGATTTATTTATTTTTTCCTGGATTCATCTATTCATTCACTCATTCATATTTTAATCCAAACTGTGGTCAGGCACTGTGTTCATCATGATGGACACCAAGCGTGATGAAGCCATTAGGTTATTCTTTGTGGAATTTACCTCCTACTGTTTCTTTCCTTTCTGGTCATTATGAAGGATCAGAATAGGTGAAGAAATGTTGAAACAATTTCTGTTGGTTTTTATGAAAATATGTCAATTGGATATGAAAGACTAAAGCATTATTAAAATTAGGCTGTTTGTTGTACTCATTTTCTATGTAAGACATACAGGGAGCATAGTCCAAGGAAGACTGCCCTTGGCATATGTTGCCCATTTTTATAATATTCTGCTGCCCCTATATTCAGAGCCTAGTGACTGTTCTCTTAGTCCTGGAGAAATAGTATAGTTGTGAGATATTCTTCCTCATCCTTTTGTGAACTCTAGATAAATGGAACATGGGTTGATGATACATTACTACCCAAAAGGTATAAATTCTACATCACTTACATCTATATAAATAATACTTCTATATGTTTGCCCCAGTGAAAAAAGCACTTATCTCATAAGTTTACAAAAAAAAAAGTGAATGATAAGAAGATATACAACTTTAATACCTTTCATAGTCATAATTTTAAGGTAACTATTCTAGAGAAAGGGAAGAAATATTAAATAGCAAAAGTTTAGAGTGTAAAACAAGTTAATATAATTCCATGCCACTAGGCATAATGTTAATCAGTACCCAACAGTTTTCCTGGCTGACTTTTAACACATTTTAAAAGTCAAACTAACTCAATTTTATAGAAGAAAGTTCATGAAAAGTTGAATCAAGGTTAGACAAGTGAGTAGAATATTCAAATACATGCAAAATATCAAGTACAATTGATAACTAAGATTGATCATAGAAATAAACTTAGATCATAGAATTCTACTGCGAGAAGGGGCTTTAGGAATGATCTGATTCAATTCTTGGTAAAGCAAGCAAAGGAAAGAAATGCCTTTCCATTAAGAAGTGATTATGCCACCATCACCACAATCTGCACTGAAGAAAAGATGTGGGCTCGGTGCCCGTAGCACAGTGGTTATGGCACCAGCCACATACACCAAGACTGGCAGGTTCGAACCTGGCCCAGGCCAGGTAAACAATGACAGCTTCAACAAAAAATAGCCAAGTGTTATGGTGGCTGTAGTCCCAGCTACTTGGGAGACTGACGCAAGAGAATCACTTAAGTCCAAGAGTTTGAGGTTGCTGTGAGCTGTGATGCCATGACACTCTACCAAGGGTGACAAAGTGAGACTCTGTCTCAGTAAATAAATAAATAAATAACATAAAATAAAATAAAGAAAAGATGTAATTCTTGCTCTGTAATTTTATAATCATAAACAATAAAAATGATTATGATTAAATAAAAAACAGAACATAGAAAATTAATTATGTGCTCTCTGTAACATATTGTACTCTTTTTAGAAAAAGATAAGAAACGCTTGACTGTGTGGGCAGAAAAAAATATTTCTATGTTCAGAGAAACACTTCCAAATGATATTTCTGCTCACAAAAGAAACAAAATTCATGTTCATTTAATCATATCTGGGGAAAAAAGAAACTGAGCAGCGACCATTATTTTCTATTTTATTTTATTTATTTATTTTTTAATTATTATTATTTTTTTTCCAGTTTTTGGCCGGGGCTGGGTTTGAACCCGCCACCTCTGGCACATGGGGCCAGCGCCCTACTCCTTTGAGCCAGAGGTGCCGCCCATTATTTTTTTATTTTATTTTAGATAGTCTCACTTTGTTGCCCTTGGTAGAGTGCTATGATGTCATAGTTTGCAGCAACTTCCAACTCTTGGGCTCAAGTAATCCTCTTGCCTCAGCCTCCTGAGTGCTGGAACTACAGGCACCCACCATAATGCCCAGCTATTTTTAGAGACAGATCTTGCTCTTGCTTAGGCTGGTCTCCAATTCCTGAGCTCAAGTGATCTCCCTGAGTGTTAGGACTACAGGCGTGAGCCACCGCGCCTGGCCACTTTTTAATATTTAGCATGTACCCTTTCACTGTTTCCCCCCTGTATATATTTTTTATTTGAGTAGTGAATTTTACCTATTTCAGTTTTAGTTAGTACGAAGTTAGGAGAGCTCAGGCTGTGTGAGGGGTGACAGTCTACGAGAATGCACCAGACACTACACAGCACATCTAATAGAACAGATGATTTAGGTCGGGATCAAACCATGGAGAACCTCCAACAACGCAGGGTTGGGCAAACACTATGCAATGTCCTTAACTTCAGAAGGCTGTGGCCTCCACTTGTTATGACCCTGCTCTTTACACACTGACGTGGGGGCCATCCTCTAGGGTCACTTGTGCAAAACGTATGTGTTAATCCCTAAAGTGAGTGGGCTAGTGATGCTCCTTGTTTGCAGAGCCTGCTATGAATAGTTCATTCATTTACCCTGCCACAGTGGACCTGAAGATAACTCAAGAATGTTCTTTCTATTCCTTACTTATCTTCCAAACTATGCCATCTTTGCACTTCCTTTCCTAAGACAATACAATATGGGAGGACACAGGGCTGTCATTACTACTCACTCAACAGCCCAACAAAACGAGCCTAACTTTTCAGCTAATTTTGCTACTGGAGCAATCTTCTTCCATTGGGTCATTTTAAGAATCTACCCTCTTATAATCTGCCATATAATAGTTCCCTCATAAATAGTTCTATCTAAAGCACAGGAAATTAGACTATTCATATAATTAGAATTTTGAAAAACAATCAAGTACAAAGTACTAATTGGTCACAATTGTAAGTTGATAAAGTATGCATTGTATTCTTTCAATTTTTATTTTTAGAAAAGTAGTATTTAGCAGATATATGTATGATACATTAAATTAACGATTCTGTTTGAAATTATTGTGGTTTGAGCATTTCTTATGCTTCTAAATATATTTGTCAATGAACAAACGTTATTTTGCTTTTTATTAGATTTGTATTATTATTTTTTCAGGAAAAACCTGCGACTTCTCTTCTGGCAGCCTTGATCAACATGCAGGGAAAACTGATAGGCGCTCAGACAAGCACTTTTGAGTGAGCAGTAGGAAGAAGCCTAAAATGGATAGAGTACGATGAGTGTAATTCAGTCACAGAAGCGAATGTTACATAAGGAATGAAGTTTTTCCGCGGTATGAGCAGACACAATATAAGATTATTACTGATATTTCAACTATTGGAGACTTTAACCATCCACCCACCTTTCCAGTATACTACACATAGCATATTTGTGCAGCATCGTGGCACTTCATTTTTCTCTAGTAAATATGTCCCGTCGGTTTTTCTTTTGTTGTTGTTTGTTTTAAGGTGCTCAAATTGTCAACCAACCAGTCAACATGAGAAAGCCATCACTTGAGCTGTGTTCACTCCAGAGCTCTGAATTGCTCTGACTCCATGGAATCCCTTTGCTAAAAAATAGCATTGGTTTGATTTTAAAAATGACTTTATTTGCTATCAAACACGGTGCTGGGGCTAGCTGTGAAAACTCTAAGACTTTTTCAGGTGTTAGAACCACAGGAAGAAAGATTGACATGAAATAGTAAAATTTGAAATATGTTAATTTATTCAAGAGTCCTTGGGGAGCCATTTCATTTTTTAATCTGGCACATGGGGGCAAGTTACACTCAGTTAGATAAAAGCATCAGGAATCCTAAATCTAGTTGAGAAATTACTTTCAATCCTATATTGCACATTAAACTTAATGGCAATACTTATCGATGGGAAAAATTAAGTTGTAAAGTTTGTTGTGATCGTTGAGGGTTGAATTTATAAGACCTGGAAATTACTGTTTTTTACTTTCATTTGATGCATTCTATAATTTAGATGTACTTAACAGAGAAGCATGAATTTAAAGAGGTCAGATGATAGGTGATTTTTTCTTTGGAGGAGGAGAGGGCAGAGATAGGAAAAACGAGTGGAAGTTGTATTAATAGAAAGATGGATTTTTGACTCAATGCAGAAAAAGATTATCTAACAATTACAGCTATTTAAAAAAAATGGAATAGACTAACTTGTAAGGTAATAAATGCCCTGACTTTGGAAATGTCAATCAAAGACTGGATAAACACTTTCCAGAGACATGGTAGGTGGAATTCTGTTTTTGCAAAATCAGGCTAAATGGCTTCATGCATCTGGTATTCCAGAAAGATCAAGAAATAGGCATATCCTTTTTTTTTTCTATTTTTAATATTGATCATCTAGTCTGGCTTGAATACTCTTTTTCTTTTGACCTTCAACTTTTCCTTTAAGACTTAGTTTAACTGCACCTTTTTCTTTCCCTAATCAGCAGAGTAAATGCTTTTCCTTTTATGTTTTTATAGGATTTTGATGAATACATTTTAAATTGGTACTTAAAAAATATTTATCTGTCCTGTCTCTGCTCCTGTCTTTGAAGCCCTGATAAGCGGTACCTGTACTTAATGCTTGTTTGTGTTTCTAACATTCAGCAAATGCTGGGCACGTGGTCTGTACTTAATGATGGCCACCAAAACAAAGCCACTCCAGATATGATGCTAAGGCTATGCAGATTCTATAGTATTCTGTATATGCTATTCTCGATGTAGATATTATTTCATTTCCATTTCACTGAAGAGAAAACCGGAGTCAAAACTACCAGACTAAATAAGGGACAGGACGCTTGGAATCTGTGTTCAGGCAAAAATGGTCTCTGAATTCAAATACCATTCATTATGTTCACTCCCCAAGCCAGCTTTTTAAAATTACTTTCTGATCTAAGTTACTCTCAATATCACTTTAATTTTCAACTAACTAAAGCTTTCAGCAACCTCATAAATCTTCTGGAGAAAGAAAGTGAAGCTTATTTGGAATAATTCAGTTTTTATATTTAATAAGTGACTTATGCACTAAGGACAATAATCTCCCTATGGAAAGAAACTCTCATGCGTTTCTTTGAAAGTGAACTGCTTTACACAAGGAATATTTAGAACTTTTACGTACATCATTAAAAGTATAATAATGTGCTGTTTTGGGGTTGAATATTTCCTTAGAATTACTAGAACTTTTTAGACTTCAAAGCAAACCAAAGATTTCAGCAAAGAGTCGTGGTTTTGTTGTAACTTTCAAAAAGGCTTGTGTAAAGTTTTACGTATTAGGGTAAGTCACACAGGAAGACCTCATATGCCTGCTGTCTTCAGAACATACTGGATGGTGTGATGCTTTTAGAGTCAAACCAACTCTGCCATCAGTAATAGAAATGTGGATCCTTTTCAAAGGACCGATCATCCACTTTTGTTATTTCATTTTGAAGTTGCAGGAAAGTAAAAGATAAGTCTTGAACATCATATATGTTGTTTTGAAATTCAGTGTTTAATATTTATAGGATTCTCATTTCCTCCTATTTATCATGTGATTTCTCCAACCAGTATTATTTTAGATGATGTAATTGTTCTAATTTTCTCTTAGCATCCAAAGAACACATATTCTAAACACATGTCTCTCTGTGAAGCAAAACTGTCATGCACTTACTTGGTAGTCATATTTAGTGAAGTTTCTAATCTTAATACACTCTTTGCTTGGTCTTCTTCCCACTGTGTGGAACTTGTGACCTCCCGGATGAGCCATTTCTGTATCTGTGGCCCACAGAATCTGTAATGGGTGACCCACATAATAAAATGGACATTGACTCAAGGCACTGAATTTAGGACAGATTGTTAACAATAGAAGTAATCAAGCCAATCTATATTCAACAAAGCAGAAAATAGAGAGAGAAAGCTCTAGATTTCTTAAAAAGTACCCGGAAAAGGAAGAAAAAAAAGAAAACTGACTTGATGAATATCAATACAGGCAGCACTCAATTAATAGATAAGTGTAGTTTAACACATATTTCTTAGAACACCTTTCTGAATAGCATTGTATTAGGTCCTGTGCAGGAGACAATATTAGTAACTGCCTTCATGGGGATATAGTTGGCCAATGACTAAAGAATAATTATGTAAAAATGCACTGTTAGTTACCACTGGGTATCAGAGAAGGTTGGCTTGGGTTGAGGTTATGGAGAAGTATCATTTAGGAGACAAATTTGGACTAGGTTTTGAAAGATAGAATATAAATAAGTGGAAGGGAGAAGAGCACAGTCCAGGTGGAAACAGCTTGAGCAAAAATGCAGATGGCTGTAAGCACTGCCAACTTGGGGACAGTGAGGACTTTTCTGACTGAAATAGAAATTTGTTAAATTAAATAGGGAGTCATTGGGATTATAGAGTAGAAGAGAAACTTGATGGTGATATTTTAGGGATTCTCAGTTGTGTGCAGAAAAAGTTGAGAAGTATTTTAGCCCTTTGGCCCTTATTCATTAATTCTAAACTTTGTCTACTCTACATGTTTGCTTCTAACCAGTCCTATCTTGTGTCTTCTAGAACCTTGTTAAAGATTTGCCTATTCTTTTTTTCTTAGAAATGATTTGTTTGAGCTGGGTGCTGGGTGTAGTGGCTCACACCTGTAATCCTAGCACTCTGGGAGGCCAAGATGGGTGAATTGCTTGAGTTCAGGAGTTTGAGACCAGCCTGAACAAGAGCAAGACCCTGTCTCTACTAAAAGTAGAAAAACTGGCCATGTTGTGGTGGGTGCCTATAGTCCCAGCTACTCGGGAGGCTGAAGGAAGAGGATAGCTTGAGCCCAGGAGTTTGAGGCTGTTGTGAGCTATGATAACACAGCACTCTATCCTGGGGTGACAGAGTGAGACACTATCTCAAAAAAAGAGATGATTTGTTTAAGTTGCACCCACTTCAAACACTTGAAAAAATATACATTCCTTTATTAGATAGCTGATATATTAGGTTTCTCCAGAGAACCAGAACCAACAAGATAAATGTATGTTTATATATAGAGAAAGAGATCTATTTTAAGGAATTCACTGGCAAGTCCAAAATCTGCAAGATGAGCAAGCAGGCTGGAGACCCAGGGAAAAGCTGATGTTGCAGTTCAAGCCTGAAGGCAGTCTGCTGGCAGAATGCTCACATGCTAAAAGTCACTATTTTGTTCTATTCTGGTCTCCAACTAGTTGATTGAATGAGGCCCAATTACATCATGAAAGATATTTGCCTCACTCAAAGTCTACTGATTTAAATGTTAAACTCATGTAAGAATACTTTTAGAGAAACATCTTGAAAAAGTTTTGACACAATATCTCAGTACTGTGACCCAGCCAAATGAACACATAAAATTAACCATCACAGCTGGACTCAGATAATATTTTAGAAAAAAGTTTAATTGACAGTAATGTCAACACGTATTGATTGATATTCTGCATACGGTAATGGAACTCTCCTGAGTACCACAGTGAGTATTAACCAAGTTTATTACTTACAATCAGCATATTCTTTCAGCTAATTATCTTTTTTTGGCAATCAAGGTAATGACAACATTTCTAGAAATATTTCTTTGCATTTTAAGAGGATCATCATAACTTGGAGTCTGAGGAATGGTTACGTGTTTGAAGGAAAACCAGCAAAACAGGAAAGGAGAGAAGAATCTCCACTTTTTCCTCTCTATTACTAACTTTAAAATTGTTTATAAAAGATTTATAAAATATTTTTCAAGTTAAATAAAATCATAATTAAATGCCATTGTGTCCTTCATCCAATTTAAGAAAAAGAAAATTGGTATGTCCTTTGGGATAGAGGTCTTCTCTGAATGAAGTGATAGATATCTGTTAGATTCAATGGGTAGTCAGAGCAGATTGTTGAGCAGAAGAAAAAATAGTTGAGAGATTTTTGCTGTGTGAAGAGAAAATCACGTCCAAATTTCTGTTTCTTTTTCTACTTTTCCTTATAGTTTTGTCACCTATGTCTGTATTCCTAGATCAGGGGTCCTCAAACTTTTTGAACAGGGGCCGGTTCCCTGGCCCTCAGACCATTGGCGGGCCGGACTATAGTTTAAAAAAAAAAACTATGAACAAATTCCTAAGCACACTGCACATATCTTATTTTGAAGTCAAAAACAACACGGGAATAAATACAATATTTAAAATGAAGAACAAGTAAAGTTACATCAACAAACTTATCAATATTTCAATGGGAACTATGGGCCTGCTTTTGGCTAATGAGATGGTCAATATCCGGTTCCATATTTGTCACTGCTAGTCGTAACAAGTGAGGCAAGTGAGCATCAGTTAGTCTAGATCTGGTTGGAGATTTCAGATGTTTCATTCGGGAAGAAGTCTGTTCACAGACATAAGTGCTGCCAAAGATGGTTGCCATTTTGAGTGCATGGTTCCTGAGATTAGGATTCTGAGATATGGATTCTGGATTAGGATTTTGAGATATGTCTCAGAGGGGAGAGATGCATAGAAGTTAGGAAGGCTGCTTGACTTGAATATGTCTTTCAGAGAGTCACAATTCTGCAGTTCAGCCAGTTCCATTTGGTAAATCGTATCCACATTTTCAATGTCAATAGAAAATGGGTTACGGAAAAGCTGTATGTCCTGTTCATGGAGATGAAGCTCTTTAAATCTAAATTGGAACTCCTTTTGCAACTTTTCCAGTGAATCCACACATATTTTGTTTGGGAATGCAACCGATGGTTTTTCCACTAACAGATTTTGAGTTGTGGGAAGATGGCAGAAATTTTCCTCCTTCACTTGTTTGATGAGGAGGCCTAATTTTACTTCAAATGCTTTCACATGTGATTGCATATCACAGATGAGCTTCCCCTTTCCTTGAAGTTGTGCATGGAAACTGTTGAGTATCTCTGATACATCTGTGAGAAAGGCAAGGTGCCATTTCCATTATGCATCATTGAAGGAGGGGAGTCAGAGAGTGCGGCGCACATTCCAC
>CAUYRH010069588.1:0-28923 GCA_963574655.1 Perodicticus potto | reverse complement strand
GCTGTCACCCTGGATAGAGTACCATGGCATCACAGCTCACAGCAACCTCCAATTCCTGGGCTCAAGCAAGTCTCTTGCCTCTGCCTCCCAAGTAGCTGGGACTACAGGCGCCCGCCACAACGCCCGGCCATTTTTTGGTTGCAGCCATCGTTGTTGTTTGGCGGGCCCGGGCTGGATTCAAACCCGCCAGCTCAGGTGTACGTGGCTGGCACCTTAGCCCGTTGAGCCACAGGCGCCGAGCCCAGTCTGACATTTCTAAGACTGCTCTGTGCAAAATGGACTGAGGGATGCAGGTGAGGAGAAGGATGGTTCAGGAGGCTGTGGCAGTGGAGATGGAATGAGGTGGATGAGGCTGGCGACGGTTTAGAGATAGAATTGCCATGTCCTGGAGAGAGACTAGGTGTAGGGAGTGAGGACTAGGAGAGAGTAAGGAATCAGGGTTAAGGTCGTGGCGGTGTCAGTCACTAAGAAAGGAAACACCAAGAGAACAGCAGTTCAGATCTGCAACATGGGTAAGTTTTACACAGTCAAGTTGGGAATTCCTGTGAGGCCTCAGTCGTGATGTCCAGAAAGAGTTGGATCAGTGCATCAGGAGCTCAGGAGCAGAGCCTTGATAGAGGTGGAGATCTGCAGGTATCAGACCATAATTGGTGCCTGAAATCTCTAAACTGAGTGATGTCTCCCTAGAAGAACACGTGTGGTCAGAAGTGACTGAGGAGGAACACGTAAGTGGGTGATGATCAGGGGAAGATGAGCCTGGGTCTTAGCCCAGATTCCTAAACATCAAAGCTGCATCTGATCCTTTATTGGAGATGGGGGACGGGAGGCCAGTGGCACGGTAGGACAGTAAGAAAAAGAGTGCAACAGAATAGGAAAGGCAGGAAAACAAAGGTGATGCGCTATGTAGCTGGCCCAGCCTCTCAAGAACCAGCCTGATGGTTGGTCATCAAGACGTCGTCTCCAAAGAGATCTTACAGAACCATTGCCTCTGGAACAGTCTCTCAGGTGGAGAAAGGGTGTGAAATTTACCTCCTAGCTCTTTCTCATTCCCCGCTTCTCTCTGATGATTCCGCTTTCCTGCACATTAATACCCTTGCATTTCCTGACTGCGCTAACCAGCCCTTCCAGTCCACCCTGGAGGAAGGAAAGGCCTCTGGGATCCACGTTGCTCTAGTCCTAGTAACTTCCAGTACTCGCTCCCCAACAAGGCTTTGTTTGGGGGACCCGAGACAAGGGACAGTGTCAGCAGATGCCATCCCTGTAGCAGGAGCTTGAGGGTTGCAAATGATGAAACTGTGTGGTTCTGGCTGCACCTCTCTAGCTAGAACCCTCTCTAGCCAAGGCAAGTTGCCAAAAAAGCTGCATACATTTGTTAAAATTGCCAAGTGAAAGTGGGTCAAGAATATCCTGCAAGGAAGACAGAGAAGTTAGAGAAGTGAATGAAAGCAGAATAATGCCACAGATGGCAAGGGAAGAGGATATTTAATGTTCCTGTCAAGTCAAATAAACAAGAATCCACAGTGGGGATGGCTGGATTCCTGTGTGTCTAGTAATGCAGTTTTGCTGTGGAGAGTCACACTGCTCCTGCTCTTGTTTCATTTGGTTTGGGTTGAGTGAATGCCAAGTGCAAAGAATCAGTGTGTGACACACCCCCCAGTACAGGGGTGGCCTGTGAGCCCAACAGGCCAATGGAACTCCATGCCAAAGATTTTGCTGGAACCTGGTACTTTTAAATTTTGTAAACCAATGAATGTATTTTCTTTTTTTGAGTTGTTTTTCTATCATTCTTCCATTTCTGTCCCTCTTCACTGCTACAGAGGCAGGAAAGTGTCCACTGTATGTAAATTTATTGGCTCGTGGTTCACGGGGCTAGGAAACCCAAGATTGAGGGGCCAATCCCTGGTGAGGGCCTTCTGGCTATGTAATCCCACAAAAGGCACTCCCAGGATAATGACATTAATATACTCTTGGGGGGCAGAGCCCTCATTACTTAATCATCTTTGAAAGGTTCCACCTCTCTGCACAGGTAGATTAAGGATTAAGCTTTACACTCATGAACTTTGGGGGGCACGTTCAAACCACAGCACAGGCATCTGTGTCTTTCTGTTTACTGGTCAGACTTCCTTAAAGCACAGTAAATTTTTTAAGCTTGGAGGTATTGAGTGGGCCTCAACTCATGAGTAATGTTGTTCAATGAAGCAATTAAATGTAGAGATATTTCCTTACATGCTGGCATATGGCAGGTAGATGTTAATTTCCAAATTAGCTATTGGAAGTATGATTTGAGAACTGACATTGTTTTTGTAAAGGACCTCGGAAAATTTCACCCCAAAATGTGACACTTTGATATAAAGAGTATTTTGAATTAAAGGCCTTTAGAGGTCAATAAACCCTTTGAAGGGGCTTTCCTTCTATCTGCATAACCAGATGGGCTCATCAAAAGAAAATCAACTTTCCTTCTCTTCCTTGCTGTCTTACTATATTGCAGGAAAGAAGATCAAGAATGTTGGGCGTTGCCTGTGGCTCAAAGGAGTAGGGTGCTGGCCTATATACCAGAGGTGGTGGGTTCAAACCCAGCCCTGGCTAAAAACTGCAGAAAAAAAAAAGAAGAAGATCAAGAATGCAACCAGAACTGGCCCCAAATCACTCTAAATATAATATCTGTCTCTGGGGTTAAAGTGCAAAAAGAATCATTTACAGGTCAATGGGTACCCCACCATCCATTCATTCTCCCAAGTATCCATACATCCTCTCCAGCAAACATTTATTACCCCTAAACAAATTTACCTATACCTATTCCTCATCATTTCCTCCCCCCCAAAAGGATGTAAAAATATCTGGGTTCCATTAAAATACTGGGTAATCACTTTGTGATTCTCCCCAGGCACATGGTAAATAAACCTCTCTCTCATTAATCTACCTTAATTATAAGTTGATCTTACAGCAAACTTTTGGGGGAAAGGGGAGGTTTCCTCTTACCTCCACGTTTGCTTATTACTTTATTTCAGACATCTGGTCAAGATGGGACATGATATTGTTACCAGATGAAGAAGGTCTGGCCACCTGTCACTGTCAGCCAATATGCATAGACAGGGATAAGTCCACCAAACTTTATTTGTCAGAAGGCTGGAATTCTGGAGAAGAGTGAGAGTAGCCTCTCCAGGACTTTTCTGTTTTTTCATTTCCAAAATGATGGTTTTATACATTAAAATTCAAAGTAAAAGCCATGTTACCCCTTATCTTAAACAATAATTGGCATTACCCATGACCCAAAACCCATGACCTAATCGTCAGCATAACCCATGACCCAAAACACTAATCTAATTTAGAAGTTAATCTCCTAAATCAAGTGCCCTAAACTACACAGGATGTATACACCTTTACCTTAGAGCTGAATTTGCAAAACAAGAATGAGAGAAATGGGGTGAATGTCATGTAGGACCCAAACCATCCACGTGAGTGGTACCATGTTGACCCTAGCCTTACTGGCTCCATCTTGTTTCCACTGAAAGGGTAGCTCTCGACCAGCAGAAATCTCACAGACCACCAAGGCTTGTACGAAAGGTCTTTATTGGTGGGGAATGCTGCAGAGTAGCATTAAGGAGGAGGGAAAAGAGAGAGAGAAAGAAAGAGAGAAAGGGAAAGGGGGAGAAAGGGGGAGAGGGGAGAGAGAGTCAAAAGAAAAGCACACCCTTATATAGGGTCAGTTAGGGGAGGTGACAGGATGGTAGAATAGCCAATAAGGAGTTATTGCTCTGGGGGTAAGAGCCGTTAGGGGCAGGCCATAAGTTTGAGATTTTCAGTGGGTAACTGGGATAGGGAGATGAAGTAAGTTTTGCAATTACCTAACATCCACCACATGTCCTCTCATTTCCCTACTCCTACTATTACATTTCATATTTATGAAGTTGATTTTGAATGAAACTAATCCCTATGAGTAGCTGCATTAATACAAGGGTCATATCCAGGGGAATTGTAATCCAACAGGCAGCACCAGTGGAGACGAAACACAGGTACATTGGATGAAATGACACATGAATACTCGTAGAAAGAGAATAATCTCCACGCTGGTAAGTAAGACTCTCAATCAACTTAAATTGGGTAACCAAGAATATAATTAATTGACTAGAATCAACACCGAGAAAGCTGTCTGTTTGGGTGATATCATAGAGTACATTTTGTACCTGCTGTGTATAGTGTGCTATTAATGGAGAATTATCTGGTAAGTTGAAAGAGCACGTTCCTTTAAATTCTGCACACCCATGATTATATCTCAGAAGTAAAGAATCAATTGCAGCTCAGTTTTCTGAGACAGCTTCTTGGACCTGTCTGAGTTCTATGCTTAGCGCACTAATCTCCTGTGAGGAGACATTCAGTGCTTTAAACATGACACAAGGTAGCCGACCTATCTGAACGTTTACCTTAATTACTGCAGCTGGCATCACGAATAGAGACAAGGAAATATACTCAACTGAAGAGGTGGCCATCACTCCAGCAACCTTCTGGGAGATTAAGATCTCAGGTCTGCTGGGTTCTTCCAAGTTGGGTGTTCTTCAGGTCCAGTGCCCTTGGCAAGAAAGGGACCAATCTCTCTAGAGAACAAGCCCTTCTGTAACATTATCCAAGACATAAGAGAAAGCCTGTTGTCCATACAGCAAAAACCATCTCTTCAGGACTTTTTTGTGTGTATAGGAATGAGATATGATAGTTGTCTTATGACACTGAAGCAAGCTATTAATTACATCTTGAGAATTCTACACAATCTTCTCCAGCTGTAACGTTTTAAGATGGACAGAAAACATACCCCCTTCTTTAGTTCATCTCAAAGATCCCGACCCATATAAATCCTGATAGGTGAGATTCCTTTGGCTGTGGTGGAACACAGTAAAATTCCTAAGCACGTCTAATGGAGGACAAACTCCTATTAAATAAGATGGAAATACCCGGTCTATAGGAGTTTCTCCTGCTGGACAAAAATCAGATCCATTAATAACATTCTTAGCCAAGTAAGTCCAAATATTCTCACGTCTTTGGGCAGGGGGGGTGTATTATATGTTGTCCATTTGCCTAAGTCCTCAAGGTCAGAAGAGCCATGAAGAGGAAGAAGGCAAGCCTTATGGCCATTTCTTCATCTTGATCTTTCTATCACCACCCAGTTCCCTCATCCAGTTGTTGGGCACCGCATCCTGTTCTGCTGTGTCCATCGGGTGAGATTTCACTCAGGTGTAATGCGTCCAGGTCTTTTATCCCTCCGGCTTAGCTGCAGTAGGAGTGGTGAGCAGGACATCCCAAGGCCAATCCACTGCTCCTCTAGCTTCTCATCTGCCTTGTCTCTCCAAGTTTTGAAAAGGACCTGGTCTCCACACTGGAATGGGTGTGGATTTCCAGATGGGGCCGGGGCAGAGCTGGGGTGAAAAAACTTACAAATAAAAGATAATACCCGTTATCTTGAATATGTGACATACTTTTGTATCCTAAGTTTGCACTTTGCCTGCAAAAGAATTTGGGCTGAGACTGCCTGGAAGGTTCTCCCATCACAATTTCATAAGGGCTGGCCCTAAGTCTGCTTGTAGGGGCTACTTACACCCGGAGTAGGGCAAGGGGCAATGCCTGGTCCCAGTGCAAATGGGTTTCTGGACAGAGTTTGGTGAGATGTTTCTTCAATTGGGATTCATCTTCTCCACTTTCCCAGATGACTGAGGTCTCCGTGCAGTGTGTAGCCTCCACTGTATCCTACAAAATTGCTCACCTGTTGGGTTACGTCAGCGATAAAAGACGGTTCATTTTCACTCTGGAGGCTTTTCAGGAGCCCATATCGAGGATTTCTCTCTTTCAAAAGTACCTTTATAACCTCTCCTGCTTTCTCAGTCCAGGCTGGAAATGTCTCTACCCAGCCTGAGAAAGTGTCTACAAAGACTAAGAGATAAGCCTTTGGAAGGGGACATTTGGGTAAAATCCAATCTTGAAAAGGGTCTGCCCCTCGGTGTTATAGCAGCTTCCTCTTTTTATTCTCAGTCGTTGGATTGTTTTTCATGCACAGTAGACACTCTCTCTTTCTGCTGATGGGGAACATAGAATGTGACCGGTTGCCCCAACATAAATTTCTCTGCCTCTTTTAAGAGGTTGCAAGTTATAGCTACTGTCCTCAGGCAGGCTGGACATCCTGAGGCTGTAAAGTCAAGTTGTTAAACAAATAAGCAAACGGTTGAGGCCTGATTTTGATTGTCTGGAGAAGCAGCCCAAGCCTTAGTCCTTGTTTTTCATGAACATACAAATAAAATGGTTTTGTCAGGTCCGGCAGTCCCAGTGTTGTTGCCTCCATCTGTAAGTGCTTAAGCTGTTCGAAGGCTCCCTGGCATTCTTTATCCGAGTCAGAGGCTCCTCCTCTGACACCTTCAGGACCTCATACAGGGACTTTACAATGAGACCATAATTTGGCATCTAGATCCACCAAAAGTCAGCCATTCCCAGAAATCCCCTCACTTGTTTCCTCGTATTGGGTTTAGGGCTGTGTGAGATCAAGTCTTTCCTGCTTCCATGCAGGCTATGATGTCCAGGCTCAATCAAGAACCCAAGAAATTTTACTTTCTGCTGGCAAATTTGGGCTGTTCTGTGAGACCCCTTGTAGCCCCACTTTGCCAAGTGATTCAGTGTCAAGAGAGTGTTATGCAAACAGTTCCGAAACTGCTGCCCAGTGACTATCCATGTTGGTGAATTGTTCTATTTTCTAACTTAAGGTGTAACAAGTCCTGTGCCAAAGCTTCCCTGAAAATAGTGGGTGCATTGTTGAACCCTTGGGGAAGCACCATCTGCTTAACTGTTCCTTCTTAAGGGTGTCTGGATCTTGCCATTCAAAGGCAAACAATTCTTGAGATTGGGAGGCCAATGGGATGCAAAGGAAAGCATCCTTTAAGTCCAAAACTAAAAATCAGGTAACATCTGGTGGTAAGTCATTTAAAGAGGGTATAGGGGCTATACAAACTGGTATTCCTCTTTCCCAGGTTTTTCATGGCAGTTCAGGAGTATTATAAGGATATTGACAGGGCCTTGTAAGTCCATAGGCTTTGAACTTGTTAATCAAAACAGCTATTCCTCTTAACACCTCCTGTTTCTGTGGGTATTGACCTTTTTCATGGAGGCAGCATGTTGGGTTTGGAGCAGACCTCCACCGGGTTTAACATAAGCCTTCTGGTAGGGGCTTAAGACCCTGGAGGGCCTTCCCAAGAGTTCCATCAGCCCAGACTGAGGGGCTTACCTACTCATCAACTTCTTTTGGCCATTGGGTCTCAGTTTCAGGTTGTTGGAGAAGTAACTGTCAAGCCTGGTCATGTGGGACCTCCATCTGGGCTGTGATTCTCCAGAATAAAAGTGATCTAAGCATTTAGTTCAGACAACAAGTAGAGACTTGTCCTTTTCCCAACAGAGGAAGAGGATGATCAGTCATGTACAGTAATTGGTGGGTTATTCTCTCCAATTAAGCATTCAGAGGGTTTAAGGAAGAACTTATGTGCCAATTATCCAGTCACTCCTGTCACTGGAATGGACTGTTTTTTTGGAGGGGAAAGTTGGACATTAAATACTGAAAATGTTACCCCCATGTTCACCAGAAAGTGAACAGTCTTTCCCCCCAGTTCTACCTGAGGCTCTTGGGGGCCAATGGTGATACTGGACAGAAAATCAGTTGAGGCTTCAGGCCCCCCAGTCATCCTCAGAGCCAGTCAACTTGACCACCTGCAGTTGGGCATGGGACCCAACTCCTTAGCCCTCTTCTTTCTTGACACCCATTTTTCCCCACCACCTTACAGTAGGCACACTGATTTTCCTTAATCAGGGTTGCTTGCTGTCTTCTTCCTGGATCTCCTTCCCTTTCCCCTTTAATCTTTGGTGGTCTCAAGAAAAATCATAGCAGCCTGGGCCTTTTTATGCTCCCAATTGTTGAAAACCCTGTAGGCAATGTCTACCAGCTGACAGGGGTTCATTCCTACAGCCCCATCCAATCTCTGTAATTTCTTCCAAATGTGTAGAGCACTTTGAGAAATAAAAGCCATATTTAACATTCACTGATTTTCAGGAGCCTGAGGGTCCATGTCCGTGTACTTACGGTAGGCATAGTATATTCTCTCCAGAAACTCAGACAGGGCTTTAATTCCTTTTTACTACTCTGCCTGTACGATGTTTAGAGTGTTTTGTCAAAGATCAGAGAAATGGGGTAAAATCCCATACATACAAGCCTTTATGTCTTTGCACAATGAGGATTCTGATTCTAAGAATCATCTACTGATCATGCAAAGAAAAGAAAAACCAGAAACAAAGGGAAAAGACAAAGAACAAAAGAACAAAATCAAAAGACTGCGTGATGCTGCTGCTAATGTCTGTGCTGAGCGGGACGTTATACAGGAGGACATAGCGTTCGCTTCCAGTGACTTGGGACGCCAGGCGCTCTGGCACCGGATGAGCCTCCTCCTCCTTTCTGTAGTTCATCCAAAAGATATCTTTTGTAATGACTGAGCAACCTACCCTTATTGGGATCCCAGTCTGGCTCTGTCAATGAAACAGCAGCCTCTGGTACTGGTGTGTTCCCCTGGTCCTCATCATGGAGTCGGGCAGCTTCTTCTTGTGCCTTATCTAGCACCAGCCGCCTTTCACCACTGTTGAGCATTGTATTTAAAAGAGCCTGTACATCAGCCCAATTGGGGTGGTGAGTAGCACAGATAGCAGTTATCAGTCCATTCACTTTATCAGGTCTGAATGGTAAGGCAGTTGGTATTTTTCCAGTTTATCAGATCAGAGGTGGAGAAGGGCATGTGTGTCAATACCATCCAGCGGGCTGGCCCTGCTGATTTATTCCTACTGTCATTTGGTGCAGAGGGCATTGCCTCGCCTTACCTCCTTGGGCTCCCTGACCAAATGGAGTTCCCTGGCGGTGTGAGATGGAGAGACCACTTCCGAGCCTCCTTCAGCTGAGCAGGGAGGAGCAGGCTCATCCAGTGCCAGAGCGCCTGGCGTCCCAAGTCACTGGAAGCCAACGCTACATCCTCCTGTAAAACGTCCCACTCAGCACAGACATTAGCAGCAGCATCACACAGTCTTTTGATTTTGTTCTTTTGTTCTTTGTCTTTTCCCTTTGTTTCTGGCTTTTCTTTTCTTTGCACGATCAACAGATGATTCTTAGAATCAGAATCCTCGTTGTGCAAAGTCATAAAGGCTTGTATGTATGGGATTTCACCCCATTTCTCTGATCTTTGACAAAACACTTCAATCGTAGGATGGTACAATTTAAGGATCCATTTAAAGGCCACTTTTCTGCAGAGTCAAGATGATACTTTGTCCAGGCCATGTTACAGTAAAATTTCATTGTCTTTTTAGTTACAGGCAGGTGTTCCTACTAAGACCAGCCAGACAGAATATGCCCCAATGGGCCGTCTTTTGGGATTGAGGCCTGAGCTCCTATAATACAGACCAGGTACAGAAACCCCAAATTTCTCAAGAACAAAACCAGAAATGATGAGAAATAAAGTTCTCAGCAAGCAACCAGAGTAAAGCAGGTGGACCTCAGTGACAGCAGTGACAGCAACGGCAAGTGTGTGAGAGCAGAGCCTGAAGATTCCTAGGAGAACTCCTCTGGCAGCGCGCTGTGAGGGTCGGAGCACTGCACGCCCAGGCCCGCCTGCCCAGGCAACCACTAGGCTCCCCCAGCATTGCACTAAGTGTGGGCTTAGCACAGAACTTACCAGAGCAGTCTAGGGGTCCCTTTGTGGTTACCAGAAATGTTACCAACAAAGAGGGTCTGGCCACCTGTCCCTGTAAGCCCATATGCAGAGATGGGGATAGGCCCACCAAACTGTATTTGTCAGAAGGCCGGGATTCTGGAGAACACTAAGAGTAGCCTCTCTAAGACCGTTCTGTTTTTCCATTTCCTAAATTATGGTTTATATTTTAAAATTCAAAGTAAAAACCATGTTAACACTTCTCTTAAACAATTGGCATAACCCATGACCCATTGTAAACAATAATTAGCATAACCCATGACCCAAAACAACATTCCAATTTAGAAGCTAAGCTCCTAAATCAAGTGCCCAAAACTACGCAAGATATATACACCTTTACATTAGAGCTGAATTTACAAAACAACAAGAATGGGAGACGCAAGGTGAAGGTCACGTAGGACCCAAACCGAGCAGACGAGTTGCATCATGTTGGCCCTAGCCTGACTGCCTCCATCTTATTTCCACCACATGTGCTTTTATTATCAACCATGGCCTTTATTTTTAATAAATTCAATAAGTGTTTTATAAAATTGGTTTGAGCCCAACTAACAATGATACCTGACTAAAACTTTTTTTACTAGAAAAGTCTTCTCTTCCATGTCCCCTTCTGCTTGGTATTTTTGCAGGATCTTGATTGCCACTTTACACTCAGAAAATATCTATTGTAAATAATAAGGTGCATGCATTTAAAATTCAAATTCATTTGAATATACACTCTGATTTCTCTTGTGCACCTTCAAAAAGTAAATTCTTTTCTGAAAAGGAAAGGGATTGCATTTGTAAGGTTAATTTCCTCTGGGAAGAGTGGGTGGAGTTTTTAGAAGAATTTTAATGTTTTTTTTTTTTTCAACTTGTGATTTAATTTTTACTCACGTTTTATATTCATATTTTCATGATAAAGAGATGCTATGTCATTTTTAAATACCTCTTTATCATCTGAATTGCAGAAGAAATAGAACTAAGGGATAAAATAGCAGAAGGGTTTTAAAATCTCATATTGGATCAGTTTCCCTAGTCCTCTACTGTTCATCACTAATTAGCAGCAGCAGATAACTCTCTTTCTTGTGGAAATTTGGAATGAATATTTATCACGATTTTCAGATTTCCACCTCCATCCAATAAAGTCATCTCACACTTTTATTTCTTTTTTTAATGGAATCACCTTTGTGGTGGAGGTTTGGGTCTTTAGTGTTAAGAATAATTATCCAAATTTCCCCTAAACAGAAGTCAGCATTAGGTTGATTTCAGAAGTCAGCTGATATGTGACCCCAGACCGCTTCTTTTATTTTGATCCAGCAGCTTTGTTTGAGGCATTGCCAGGTGTATGTGGAGCCAATGTTACTACCCAGGAGTGTTAAAGGCTTTTTAAGATGGTAAGAAAAACATCTCATCCAAAAATGTTAGGATAAAAATCAAGCTCTAAAACCACCATTTTTCTCCTTTCAGTCACTCTATTTGCAAAATATATCTGAGGATGTTTTGAAAAGGTTGTTTCATGGGACAATGAGGAATGGATGTGTCTGTGCCAAGTTCTTGTTTCTTGTTGGAGTCACACCAGAGACGTGGGTGAGTGCAGAGTATGACACTGACTGGGCGCAATTCCTACATGCCTGTCTCCACTGAGTGCACATTACCGTCTTATTCTCCATAGCGTGTTGAGGGACAGGGGATTATTGCACCTTTGTTTAGAGATGAAAACTGAGTCGCAGTTTCATAACCTAAGAAGTCTAAGTCAAATGCAAGGATCAAAGTTTAGAATCTCAAGTTTTCAAGAATCACACTGAAAGCTAGAGGACTGTGAAGGAATGCCTTCAAAATTTGCCAGGCAAAATATCTCTTTACTCAGGTAACCTACCCAGCCAAACTATGAATTGTGAGCTGACATAAAATCTTAAGGCTCCCTCCTCAGCGAATGACTGAGTGGACCCCTTCTTGTCCAAGAAGATACCTAAAACTGACCTACCCAACTAATCTTAGTCCAATTTGCTGACTCACAGATCATGAGATAAACAAATGATTGTTCAGTGGTAATTTTCTGCATAGAAATGGCTGATACACTCACCACACAGCAACTGGCTGGTGAACCATTCTTTCTACATTTCAGAAAGTGACACCTTATCCACTCACTCCTCTTCTTTATCCCTACTGGCTACACTTTAATTCTAACCTATCCCAGTTTGGACAGACATATTTTTAAGTGTCATAATATACTACATATTTGTGCTGGAGTATGTCTGGAAAGTAGTGGTTGTTCAACATCTTGAAAAAAAAAGCAATTATATTTTGTTAGATGGATAAAAATTAAGATCCCAAACCCATCTGAGAGACAAATTTTCATTCACTGTTTTATAAAGATATTTATCATTATTCAATCATTCTCCATTCATTTTAAGTCAAAGTCATTTATATCTCTACGCAATACTTTGACACTGCATTTGACTGGGCCAAGACCACAAAGTTAAATACACAGCCAAGAGGTAACCCAAGGAACCCTCATTCATCTTCATCTCCTTGCCCCTGCTGGTTTACTCAAGTTTGTCTCTCCTGACCCCATGAGTAACAGTGGCCTTCAGTGACCTTCAGCTGCCTCCTGCTCTAACAATAGAAGTGAGACCTTTGCTCTGGCACTTACCAGTTCTGTGTTAGGGGGACTATATGCACCTCATGATGGTTTTAAAAGGATTAAATGAGTGGATCCATTTGAAATACTTGAGGGCCTCACATGTATTAAACTCCTTATTTTTTAATAGAGTAATGCGCCTGACAGGACATAGCATGTTTGCTTTTGCTGTCATTGTCACAATACAGAGTTTATAAGGTTGAAGTGCTTTTACATGGTAGGATGCACTGGATGGAGAGAAAAGAGGTGCTTCTTGGTTGTTTTATAATCTATTTAGTATATGCTGTTTTCTGGTCGAAGGGTAAGAACAGACCTGGCCATGTAGTGGGGTGCACACTCTAAAACTAGCTGAATACCTCAGGGAGCCTCCCACTTAGCAAAACTGGAGCCACTCCCCAGGTGGCAGCATCGTTTGGGAGAATGTAGGGTCTTCTGGATTAAGCACAGAGGCAGAAATCGTGGGACCTGGGCTTTTGGCCACTGGCTCCCCATACTAATTCAGTGAGTAACCTTAGGCAAACCACTTTCTTCCTCTTATTTCCATTAGAAGAAAATAACTGATCTTATGTGATCACAAAGATTCAGTGAAGATGAATGTAGAATATCTAGAGCAGCTTCAGAGGGAAACACCACAGGACACCTAATTAGTTTTATAATCTATAATTAAGTCTATAAATAGTGAGAAGGTATCCACACCTGAATTATACATTTAAAAATGAGACTTCACTTATCTCTCTAAGGAAAATAAAGACTAATTATATTCTCGTATTAGTAGAGAAGACAAACTGAAATCCATAAAGTTTATGGCCTTAATGCAGCCTTAATGCATCTGGATTCTCCATTGAGATAATAAACCTCCTAGTGGAGAATAGAATATGCACATCAGAAGTTAAGCAAAAGATGGTTAGATAGACAACAGCAATGTTAGATAGAATTACCAGCATTCATCCCCCTGCAGAAACACCAAATTGAACGATTCATGCACAAAAATAACTTCACAAGAGCTGGGGAAATGAGGTGAGATTATATACCTAGGAAAAGCATGAAAATAAGAAGAGAGAGAGATCCCCAACATGAGGGAAAAGCAAAGAGAAGTGAGCACCAGACTTGGCTTCAGTTCGTAACACAGAGACCGCCCTAGTAATAGCCAGCACTGGGCATGCCCCCAAGGTGCCAGAATCCAGGTCAGTACCTGTAGACTAAGCCTCCAAGCCTGCCCCTGCACCAGGCAGGATCCCACAACCCCAAGCTCTAAGTCTTCTCTGCATATTTAGTCTCAGAGTTTATCCTAATCCGAGCACAAGGCCAGTCCCTTTACAATCAGGCTCCAGTCCCAGCCTAGGAAAGACCAGGCTTCAGCAGCTCAGAGCTCAGGTGATTTCCAGCACTAGGTTGACAGCCCTGGTCCTCAGGCTGGCGAATACAAAACCAGCCTCCAGTTCAGCCCCTGCAATTAGATAAGTCCAGTCAACTCAGAACCAAGCCAGCCCCTGTGATCCCAGGCTTCAAGTACACTGTAATACCAGGTCGGCACTACTGGCCTCAACACCACATAGTCACCTACAGACAAAGGTTTCAGGCATTCACAACTCTAGGACAGTCCTCCTAACTCCAGGTTGGCTCTTGCAGCTTCACACTCCAGCACACTCAGAGTTTAGGACTTCCCTAGAATTGGACCAGACCTCATGAACCAAGACTTCAGACTGTCTTTGTGTTCCCAGGTACTAATGTGGTTGGCCCTTAAGGCTCCACAGCCAAGGCCAGCACTCAATGACCTAGCTGCTAGGCCAGCACCTGCATACTCAGCCTCCAGGCTGGTATAAATGGACACAAGCTCCAGGAAAGTCCCTTCCACCTCTGATTATTGGCCAATTCCAGTGACTCCAGGCTCAAGGCCAGTGCTCATTATTATAGGCTCCATAATAATCCATATGGACCAGGTCAGCCCAGATTCCAGGCTGGTCCCTATGGCCCCAGACTCTAAATGACTCAGAAACCAAGCCAGTAGACACAGAGAGAAAGGATTACCAGTACATCCTAATGTCCAGCTGGACCTCAAGGCTGGACTTGGACTGAGGCTCCAAGACCACACCTATAGAAACAGGGTCATCCAGCCCCTGTGGACTAAGGCTTAGGGCCTATTCCAGTGGTCCCATGCTAGGCTAGACCATCCAGTCTCAGGCTCCAGGCCCACCTCTCCAGACCCATGCACAAGGACACTTACCTGCTGATCCAGGCCTAAGGTTAGTACAACTGAGGACTCTAGCTTTGGACCATACCAGATAGCCTACCCAGAATCTTTGGCTAGGCTGACTGATAAAACTTTACCAAATCCAGTCAGGAAACACTGCAATAAGTTCCTGTTTCTTCTAAAAGACAGATATTAACATAAGGCAACAAGAAACATGTAAAATCAAGGATAGATAACCCCACAAAAAGAACATAATAGTCTCCTAAGAGTTAAATCCAAATAAGTGTAGATAGATGAACTGACTGACAAAGAATTGAAAATGGTTGTGTTTTAAGGAAGCTTACCAAGCTTCAAGAAAATAAGAGAAATTTCTAAGAAAACAATAAATAAAATAAGATATTTGACAGATAGATGGAAATTATATTTTTAAAGAATCAAACAAAGGCTTGGCGCCTGTGGCTTAACGGGCTAAGGCGCCAGCCACGTACACCTGAGCTGGCAGGTTGGAATCCAGCCCAGGCCCGCCAAACAACAATGGTGGCTGCAACCAAAAAATGGCTGGGCGTTGTGGCAGGCACCTGTAGTCCCAGCTACTTGGGAGGTGGAGGCAAGAGACTCGCTTGAGCCCAGGAATTGAAGGTTGCTGTGAGCTGTGATGCCACAGCACTCTATCCAGGGTGACAGCTTGAGGCTCTGTCTCAAAAAAAAAAAAGAATCAAACAAAATTCTGGAAATGAAAAAATACAATGAATAAAACGAAAAATGCAACAGAAAATATCAAGAGCAGAATTGATCAAGTAAAAGAAAGAATTTATGAACATTAAGACAGGTTACTTAAAAATAAACAGGCCAGATGTGATGGCTCATGCCTGTAATCCTAGCACTCTGGGAGGCTGAGGTGGGTGAATTGCTTAAGCTCAGGAGTTCAAGACCAGCCTGAGCTAGATCAAGACTCCATCTCTATTAAAAATAGAAAAAAATTAGCCAGGTGTCATGTCGGGCACGTGTAGTCCCAGTTACTCAGGAGACTGATGCAAGAGGATTGCTTAAGCCCAAGAGTTTGAGGTTATTGTGAGCTATGTTGACACTATAACATTCTACCCAGGGCAACAGAGTAATACTCTATCTCAAAAAATAACAATAATAATAATAATTAAAAATAATAAAATAAACAGAGGAGAAAAAAAGAAAATAGAAAAAAATAAGAAGGCTTACAGGATTTATAGGATAGCATCAAAGGCAAGTGTTCAATTAACAGAAATTTATGAAGGTTAAGGTAAAGAAAAGAAGTATAAAGCTTATTAAAAGAACTAAAAGCCAGACACTTTCCAAATTTGGAGAAGACATATTGATACCAAGGCCAAGTATGATAAGGTCAAAAGTCTCTGATCAGATTCAACTCAAACAAGATCATACCAAGACATATTATACTCAAACTATCAAAAATCAAGGCCAAAGACAAGATCCTGAAAGCAATGAAAGAAAAGCAGCAAAAACTTTTGAGGAGTTTTAACAAGGCCAAAAAAAGTTAAAGGCCAGGAGAAAGCAAAGGTGATATTTTCAAAATGATGAAGTAAAATGATACAAAACAAAACAAAACAAAAACTGCCAATTGAGAATAATATATTCAACAAATCTATCCCTCAGAAATGAAGGAGACATAAAGACTCTCCTAGACAAACAAAAGCTAAGAGAGTTTATCATAACCAGACCTGTCCTGCCAGAAATACTAAAGCTCTGACCATCAGAGTTGTCATACTAGAGCACACAAGAACACGCAACAACAAAAGAACAAGACACACCACACAATGACACAAAAACAGCTGTGAAACACTGATATACCAAGGTTATGAAACAACCTTGGGTTGTTGTACAGTGCTGCCAATAAGCACAATGTGGCAAGTTTGCAAACTTAATTGTCACACCTTGTACAATGATAGTTCTGATGGTCTTTCCAGAAAAAGAGTTCCAAAATTGCTTTGAAGGTGAAGTAGGCACTGGCATCAGTGCATAGTTTTCCAACAGGAGTACTTTGATGGTCACTGTAGTGATATTCAACAATGAGGTATGTAGCATTTTTGGTGGGTTGAGTTTTTAAACTTAGTTCCCAGACCTTATATCTGTAGGTAAATGAAAGGACAAAGAAAATATAGTACATCTACATAATTGAATACTGTCCAGCCTTAAAAAAAGATGGAAATACTGCAATTTGCAACATGGATTAACCTGGAAGGAATTATGCTAAATGAAATAATCCAGATAGAAAAATACAAATACTGCATTTTTCATTTATATGTGAAAGTTGAAATCATAAAAACACATTCAAATGCTGGTTGCCATCACTTGGGGGATTGGTGGGAGGGTACAAAGTTTCAGTTATATAGAAAGAATAAATTGTGGTGATCTAATGGGCAACAAGGCACCTGTAGTGAATAATATTCTATGATACACTTATGATTTCCTAGTAGTCTACATCTCATATGTTCTTACAACATACTAAAAAAAAAATTGTAAAGCAAGGTGATAGACATGCTAATTAGCTTGATAGTGTTAGTCATCGCACAATGATACACATATCAAAACTCCATGTCCATCAGAGAAATGCAAATCAAAACTACTTTGAGGTATCATCTAACTCCAGTAAGATTAGCCCACATCACAAAATCACAAAACCAGAGATCCTGGAGTAGATGTGAGAAAAGGGAACACTTCTACATTGCTGGTGGGAATGCAAACTAACACGCTCCTTTTGGAAAGATGTTTGGAGAATACACAGAGATCTAAAAATAGACCTGCCATTCGATCCTATAATTCCTCTACTATGTATATATCCAGAAGAAAAAAAGCACATTATAACAAAGATATTTGAACCAGAATTTTTATTGAAGCCCAATTCATAATTGCTAAGTCATGGAAGAAGCCCAAGTGCCCATCAACCACAAATGGATTAATAAATTGTGGTATATGTACACCATGAAATATTATGTCACCTTAAAGAAAGATGGAGACTTTACCTTTTTCATGTTTACATGGATGGAGCTGGAACATATTCTTCTTAGCAAAGTATCTCAAGAATGGAAGAAAAAGTATCCAATATACTCAGCCCTAATATAGAGCTAATTTATAGCTTTTATATGAAGGCTATAACCCAATTATAGCACAAGAATATGGGGAAAGGGGCAAGGGAAGGGAGGGGAGGGGGTAGGATGGGTGGAGAGAGGGTAATTGGTGGGACCACACCTACGATGCATCTTACAAGGGTCCACGTGAAACTTACTAAATGCAGAATATAAATGTCTTAACACAATAACAGAAAATGCCATGAAGGCTATGTTAACCAGTTTTATGAAAATATTTCAGATTGTATATGAAACCAGCACATTGTACCCTATGATTGCATTAATGTACACAGCTATGATTTAATAAAAAAGAAAAAACTCAATGTCATCCAACTTAATTTTAGATAAATTTTATTGGCAAATCATACCTCAATAAATCTAGAAATATTAATAAATAAGTAAATACATATTTGAAATTTACAATAAAACACAGAAATTACATTTTAAAATTTAAATATGAACTGATTTCTTGAGCTATGAGAGAAGAATTTGAGACCAGAGCTGTTTTTACACTTCCTGGTTACTTTTACGTTATACCACTGGAGCTATCTCTCTCAATGACATGTTAAACAAAAAATGCAAGTATTGGAGATCCCATGTATCTATGTAATGATTTGAAATAAGATATCTGAATCAAATATTAGACTCATTACTAAGTAAACACCTGACCCATGAAGTATTAATATACATAGTACCTATTCTATTCTATTTGAATAGAAATATAAGAAAAGGAAGGTAAGAAAACAGGGACTTTCAGTTTACTTTATTTTTACCTTTTTTAAAAATTAGATGTATCTATCTGTCTATAGATCCATATTTTTACTACCTGTTTTACAGTGAGTCTATAAACATTTTCCTTTAATTTGCATGCAAGTATAGCCCATATTTTCATAGAAATATTACACAAAAGAAAGAAATTAGTATGAATGGTATAATTGAGCATGACTTTTATACTCTACCTGCCTACAAATTTTATACTGTGCTTCACAATAAGAAAAAGACAGTTAAGAAACAGCATTTACTTTTTAACCTTAATCTCTAATCCTACTTAGGTCATAACAGAATCTGAATCCATTTTAATGTAGCTATAACATTTCTAAATCCATATTTCTTCTATTTTAGAGAAATGTGTCCAGTTATATAAATTTGTGCAAAGCATGTAATCGGACACAACAAAAGATAGAAAAAGATGCATATTTCAAAGCTTTAACAAAAGGCAATAAGTGATTTCACGTTATATTTTCCCTACCTTCTTGGATAAATGTCGTTTTGCACCTGTCAGGCTTGGGCGGTGACATGGGGAAGGCTGGATTGTGATAGATGGAACTGTCGGAGCCCACTGAGTAATTAGACATTGCACCAGTGCATTACATGTACAATGGCCTGCATTATAGACAAGTGTGATTGTTCTCTTCTATAACTATCCTTTGGGGTATTGAGGACATGGACTGGTAGTTGAAGAACAATGAGGCATTTTCCCTTTCCTCATCTTATCATCTCTTTTGGGTTGCTTAGCTCATAACTGAAGCAAACCCCAACGCTTTTGTCCATGGGCTTTTAACCTTTCTTCACCTAGCTGAAGCAATCCAATATAGCAAAGGCAAGCCACCTAGAAATCACATCTATCATGCCAGATTCTGTGGATGGGAACAATAAACCACCATTGCTGACTAGAAGCTTAGAGAATAAAGACTTGGAATAAATACACCACCTTGTTTTCTGGCTCAGTGTGTAGTTGCAATAAAAGCATTTTGCATGAATAAACTGACTTCATCTGATCTTCCTTCCGCAAGGGTGGATTCAAGAGGTCAACCTTTTCCTCGTAGGATGGCCGATCTTTGTTATGCGTGTGAGACTTAGGGGATCTGTCTCTTTATGTGGCCGTGCAATTCATGTGTGCTTGCAATCTCAAGCTTGTCTTCCCACTACATTTCAAAGAATCACACAGCATGATCACAGATACCATTTCTAAACAATTTCTTTTCCATATGGTGCTGAGGAGAGTAGTGGCATTTTATACTTTAGATGTGTATTACTACATACATTTTTAAATCTTCTCATCAGCTTAAAAATACAAAACAAAGTGCCAGCAATTATGCTGTTGACTAACTTAACATTGTATGTCTACATGAAGAGCTAAGAATGACCATGGATCCCCATTTTACACAGTGTAGCTGCAAATTGTGCTAGTTTGTCTGGATTGAGTCCATGGCCCTTCTGAATAGTATCCCAAGTTTCTTTGGAGAGACTAACTCCAGGTATCCACCTCTCTTTGCAAAAGCATATGCCAAAGAAACCAGATCCATTCTTTTTGTTTTCTTTTTTGTTGTTGTTGCAGTTGTTATTGCTGTTTTAGCTAGCCGGGGCCAGGTTCGAACCTGCCACCCTCAGTATATGGGGCTGGCACCCTACCAACTGAGCCACAGGTGCTACCCCAGATTCAGTTTTTACCTTCACACTGCTTCCATTTGGTCACACGATTTGCATCTCCTGGGAATTTGCATCTTGACCAAGCGAGGTGGCAAGAGGGGAAGTTTTGAAGTATAGTAGAACCTGCATAGTTGACCACCTCCCTACACTGACCACCTCCTTTCGTTGACCTAATTTTCATTGACCAGTCATGCACCACATGATGTATCATTACAGTAGGCCCAGCTCCTTATGGTGATTTGTTTGTTGCAGTGCCTTGGGTGGTCAACTTGCAGAGCTTGTACTTTTCATTTCCCTTTATCAAGGGTAGGGATTAACCTGCCCTACTTGATAATGTTTAAAGAGTTACTTTGCTTTCTATTTACTGTTATATGTCTGTGTGTATCTCACTGTTCCTCCCTTGATGTCTAAGTATTTTGAAACCTGGTATGTTAGTCTTGTATCAATTCTGTGAGATCCTACATATGGAATCACACACACACATACACACACACACACACACACACACACACAGAGACCAATATTCTTTTTCACAAAACAATTCCTTTTGTTTAAGTCAGAATTAATTTCTAGTTGTGGCAAAGAATATTAATTGATCCTAATGCTGTGATATAATTCTAAATATTGTTAAGTTTAGCCTAAACCTGTCTCCTCACGTATTTTAAGTTCTGCCTAAAGCTTTCTGCATACATGGCGAACTATGACCAACTGGATGAGTAACCTAACTAACCTTCTCTCAAAACAAGTAGCTGAGTCTCAGCCAAGCACAGGTTGTCAAGTGTTCAAACCAGGTTCCAGTAAGGCAAAGGCTCACTGCAGCCAATCCAGTGTTTGTGTGCCTCTCTCCTGTGCTCTCTACATCACTTTCCTTTTTCTGTCCAGAGATGTTGTCTGACCATGAGGCAGCCCTGGAGAGCCTATTCTGGGTCTAGTGGCTGTCCAGTTTGGGAATCATTCTTTCCTCAATTAAATTCTGTTAAATGTGATTTGTCCTTTTGTCAGTCTTACAGAAAAGGTGATAACCAAAATCTTAGTGGGATATGATTTGACCCCCTCCTCAAAAACTGAACATTCACAATGAACTTCGTGAATAATGTAAGTCTGGCATTACAGATGTGATATGTGTAGAGCAAAAAAGTTAATGCAGCAGCATAAGATACAATCATAGTTTCTTGGACGTTTTTGTCTTTTATGAACTGTTTTAGTATGCTACCTTCATTTTATAAAATGTGCAATGTTAAATCTACATGGGAAATATGGAGAGGCTCAACCAGAGGAAGATCAAATGCAATTAGGCTTCCCCTTATCTCACATTCCTTGATGAACTGAATTGTTGACTTTAAAGTATTTCAGGTTTTAGGGGAGCCTTTGTACTTTTAAGAAACCTATTTGTACTCAGGAACATTCTGTTATTTTCTTCATGTGCTCTTCAACATGTTTTTAGATCAAATTGTGCAAAACTGAAATTTTAGTACCAAGATTTTATTGATAATAATACAGATTGGTATGCACTTGAAGTATTAGACAATTGTTCAGGTTCTTAAAATCTTTTCTAAAAACATTTCTTTTTTCAGTGAAATAGTAACTCTAAAATGGAGAAGCAATAATCCAATGTACTTTATTCTAATATGAAGGCACCAGATGAGCTAATACAAGGGGCGGGTAAGGGAATCAGCAATGGGAGGAGGGAAAAGGAGAGGGGTGGGAGTCGCAGTGTATGGCACACCTCTCGGGGGTGAGACACAATGATAAGAGGGACTTTCTCCAACAAATGCAATCAGTGTAACCTAATTCTTTGTACCCTCACTGATGCCCAAACAATAAAACAAAAAGATGATATGGGCTTAAAATCTTCTATTCAACTATGAGTAATGAAAAAAATGGAGAAAATAATATATATTCATAAAAACAACTGCAGTGTATTTCTGCATTAGTATGGATACCTTAAGTTGCAAACAACAAAAATCAATATGCCTAACCTAAACAATAAATACAATGTATTAGTTTATACTACAGATAACTGAACTGTACAATGGAAAGTCTATCATTGGGGCTTGACTGTGTGATTTAACCAATAAAGCTATTTCAGGTTGAGGATTGAAATTTTAATACCTACAGTCTGAAGTTATCTTCTCTCTCTGCTTCTCACTTCTTTCAGTTGTATAACACTTGCAGAATGTCTTCTAAACTCTACTTCACTTTATGGACCTTGATTTATAAGGAAAGATTATTTTATTCCACTCATGACCATAAATATTGTATAGAATGAGACTAGGGCATTATGAGGAGAAAGTGACAGGCATTGAACTTGCTTCTTCTAGTTTCTTTCCCTTACCCTCTCAGAATTTTGACCTTGTGTGTACCCTGGGGCTGTTGAAACAAGAGACACTGATCCATGCTGACTGAGCTCAGTGGTGTTAATATATTATGCAGAAATCCAATTTATTTTTAAAAATGAAAAAGTTATTGACCAAGAGGGTAGATTAGTCGCATCCTCTGGACAACACATTTTCCTCCTATCAGCAAGGATCCAAACAATGCCTTGCACACAAGGAACTAAGACAGGGTGATTAGTTTTATTACATAGATATTTAGTGGCATCAAGCTTTTAGAATAAGATGTCTGCATGATTTCAGCTTGGCCACCTTCTCTCTAGAGCAAGGCTAAGGAGGACATGGTGACTCTCCTTTATCTCTGCCTTGTGGTTCACCACTATCTTTTTTTCTGAATGACTCATGCTATCTTTAAATACCTTCAGTCAAAACTTTAACCCAAGAACTCGCTGTGAGATATGTTTATATATGTTGGCTTAATATATATCAAAGCCAATCTAATTGGCAGAAGTGTGTATTTTCTCCCATGTACTATGTAAACACTTTATTATGAATGTTTCCTTCTTAATTTATTAAGGAACTTGTAACCAATTGATTGAGTCCCCATCACTGCCATAGTTATAGGCATTTGATCTACATCATCTTATTTAAAAATAAGTAAGGCAAATAATATGATTATGATTTCACAGTAAAGGGCACTATAGATCAAAAAGGTCATACAACTTTCTGAAGGTCAAGTAATAGGAATAAGATTCAACACCATGTTTTGGTGATTCTAATATTAATGCCTTTCAAATATTTATCAGATAGAAAATTTATTGAGATGGGCTTTATGTTCTCTCATTATTTCTAAAACTATTACGATGCCAGAGTCTTGATAGATGGACAAAATATAAATTCTTAATCGTGTAAGAGGGAGGGGCAAGATGGCCAACTGAAAGCAGCTTCCAAAAGAGGCTCCTGTCCAAAAGGAAGGATAACTAACATCCAGAAAATGCCCAATTGAGCTGAAGACTAGGAGCCCAGCTGAGAGAGAAATGATAACTGTAAGTCACCTCGGCTGGGGCAAGCTGCGACTCCAAAAAAGCAAGCTTCAGGTACAAAATTCATCTGAAAAGAAAAGTATCCGCCTCCCCCCAAGAAAGCTGTGGTTTTCTTCTCTTTGTTTTTCTGTTTCCTTTCTTTTTTCTCTTTGTTTGCTTCTGTGGACTTTCTACAGACAGCAGTGAACTGTGGACCTCTTCTCTCACCCCATGGGAGAGTGCTGTGGGAAGTGGGGACTACTAACTCAGAGAGACCCTGCTATGACTCTGAACACTCTCTTCCTAGGCAGAAAAATTGAACTAAAGCCTTCCCTGACATTCTAAACTTCCAGTACACCCTTCCCCCCTTACCTGAAGAACCAGAAGCCTAACCCCTGCTGAGACTGAGGGAGGAGGTTCTTGAGCAATGCACCCCCTCCCTATCTGCCAGACCAAGAGCCCCACCCAGCAAGAGACCCTGGGACCCTGTGGACTGTTCCCTCCCCCCAGAGACTCTGGGAGCCGCCAGACCCGCGCCCTCCCTCCCTCTGAGCAGAGCCCTCCTCCCGGCCAGAGACTGCTGGAACTGAGGGCTCTCTTTGCCAAAGTCACTTGGCACCAGGCACTCCCTGAACCGTGCACACCATCGCCCACCCTGCTGCTGGATCCGTGTGAGCCATGCTCTGGAGCTACTCCCACAGCCAGAACTCCCTGGCTGGGGCAGTCCCAGAGGAGCTTCACAGGGTCACTTCCTACAAAGATCCAGCAATAATAGAGTGACTCCACCAGGGTCTAATCTTGGAGACACACCTCCCCAACTCTGAGGACAGCCAGAGGCAATGGTGAAAAGCAATCATGAGGTGGACCAATGAAAAAACTCTGGCAATATGAATAATCAGAGTAGATCAACTCCCCCAAGGAACGATAAGGCAGACACAGCATAACATCCAATGCATGAACAAATGGCTGAGATGTCAGAAATAGAAGTCAGAATTTGGGTAGCAAATAAGATCAACAGAATGGAGGAAAAGATGGAATTAGAATTTCAAGCAGTATTCCAAAAGATGTCTCAAGAATTCAACGAATTTAAAGACAAAATGACCAAATATTTTGACACATTGAGACAAGAAGTTGCAGCCCTCAAAGATCTGAGAAATACAGTAGAATCCCTCAGTAACAGAATAGAGCAAGCAGGAGAAAGGATTTCTGACATTGAAGACAAAGCTTTCAAATGCTCCCAAACTTTCAAAGAGGAAGAGAAATGGAGGGCAAAAACCGATCATTCTCTCAGAGAGCTCTGGGGAGAGACAGTCTGTACAGGACCTGAAAAGAATGTGGGGATCAGAAAAGAACCAACAGAAAGCAGTAATCTAAACAAGTCTCAGAGCTCACACAAGGCTGGGAAGAGCTATTTTCCAACTAACCAGAGTGCAAAGATTTGAAAATACGGAAATATTTGCAAGAGACCTCAGCAAGAAATTACATTAATAATGGGGCTAAATTAGCCCGAGACTCACACAGCTCTGCATCTCCCTTAACAAAGCTTAAAATCTTGCCTTAAGAAAATCAAAGGATCCCCAAAAACTGCTGGCAAGAACAAAGTCTAGCACATTAAGAGACCACAACAAATCCAGCACCCAACAATGTAAAGGTCACAATGTGCAGAATTCAGTTACTGCTTGACATGCAAAGAAACAAATATAAACCATATAAAATAGAGTAAAATTAATGAATATAAACAGATTCAGCAACAACTGAGGTGATGGAATTAACAAACAAGGATATTAAATCAGAAATCAAAAATAGGCTTCCGTGTTTTACAAGGTAGAAGAAAACAAGCAAGATAAGAAGATAACTTTTGTAAATAATAAAGACCAAAATAAATAAAGACCAAATAGAACCTCGACAGTAGAACACTACAGTATTTGAAATATGACAGCAAATTAGACACAGCAGAAGAAAAAAATCAATGAACAGAAAAATGCAAGAATATAAATTATATGTAATTAAACAAAAAGGAAAAAGGCTGAAAAAACTGACTTAGTGGTGCAATATCAAACAATGCAATATGTTGATTATTTGGGGGTCCAAGAAGGAGAAAATAAAAATTGAGGTACGAGTGAGGGTTTTGGAAAACATTTGAAGTAATAGAAACTGAAAAGTTAATGATTTTTATAAGACTATAAACTTTTGATTTAAGAAATACAAATAGTAAAAATTTAAAAAGTCAAGTAGAATAAAAATACAAAAAACCAGACCACGCAGTATCACAATCAAATTGCTGAAAATCAGTGATAAGGGAAAGAAATATTTTTAGACCTGTGACAGAAAAAATAATTTTATGTATGAAGACTCAAAGATAAAAATGACCACAGGGTTTTTGTCAGAAGCCACACAAACCAGAAGATAAAATGTCAGCATTTGTATAAAATATTAAATGAGGGGGAAAAACTGCCTAAGAAGATATAACCAGTAAAAATCCATTCAAAAACGAAAGGGAGTAAGATTTTCAAGGCAAACAAAGGCTTAGAAAATGTATCACAGGAGATTTTCATCACAGGAAATGTTAAGAAGTGTAGACATGTGTGGAAATGATATCACATAGAATTGCACATCTCCAAAAAGAGATGAGAAGCATCAGAAATGGGAAATACTCGAATAAATTTGAGAGATGTATTGAAATCGGCCTTACTAATTGATGAAGGGGTGCAAGATGAGACCGAGAATAAAGGCCCTACACTCTGTGAAGGAACAGGCTTAGCTAAAAAATGATAATAATCAGCCACTGTCCCCCCTCATTTTCTCCATAATAGTCATGGTCCCTTGTCTGCTTCCAGCTGGTGGTGATAAAGATTCTTAAATTTTCCACACAGCTGGTATTTGTAACAGATTCTTGACTCTTCTCCATGGATAGCATCACCTTTTAAAACCCAGAAGGGTAGTTTCCAAGGTATCTTCCAGACTCTGCATTTCAGTGCATTGGCTAACTTGCCCAGACCAGCAACCCTGGCCAAGAACCGACTCAGCTGTAATTGTGACCCCAGGGACTGAACCAAAATAAGAAGATGATTTCCACACCCAATAATTTAGCCAATTAGCAAACGTAATTACTCAATCTCCTGCGTGTCAAACTATCCTTACAAACATCATCTCCCCAATTCTCAGAGTGGCGGATTTGAGAAATTCCTCCCATCTCCCTGTTTATTTAGTGCTATGCAGAATAAACTCTTTCTCTGCTGTGAACCCTGCAGTCTCTGGGTATTGACTTCCTCTGGGGCAGTACACAGATGAACCTGGTAGAGCAGCAACAGTATTTTACCTATGTTTCTTACTTGTTAAATTTATTGATAACATAGAAGACACAAAACCAACCATGTTTTATAGACTTGATGAGCGAAATAAAGAAGGAAAACAAGTGGCAACAGTAGCACAGAGCTTGAGACGGGTGAGTGGAAATAGGCTCTGATGCAGTAAATATAAAGAAGTAAAATACTGTTTGAAGGTGAGAACTAAAAACGTCTTTTTAAAATCTTAGAAGGAACACTAAAAGCACAACAAAGAGGCATTGTCAACAATGAAGATAAAAAGACTTATAAAAACATTCAATGAAATCATAAGATGGCAGAACCCACCAAAGAAAAGAACAACAACAACAACAAAAAAACCCTGAGATGGAAGATAGATTTAAAATTAATTGTATCAATAATTAAACTAACATGAATGTTTAAACACTCTAGTGCAAACTCAAAAATTATTATATTGGATAAAAAGGTGCTAAAATATATGCTTCAAAAAAACCCATTATAAATAGAAAGACATAGATAAGTTAAAAGAAAAAAAATGGGGGAAAACTATTAGTAGGCAAATACTAGCCATGAGAAAACAGGAGTGCCTATACAAATATCAGACAAAGCTGATTTCAGAACAAGGAATATTATTAGAGAAAAAATAAGGTATTTCCTATGACAAATTCATCAAGGGCACATAACAATCCTAAATCTGTGTAGCACTAATAAAACAGCTTTAACATAAGTGAAGTGAAAATTGTCAGAAATTCAGAAAGAAATGGAAAAGTGTACATTTATACTCAGCAATTTTTTACCACTGTCTTGAGTAAATCATAAAACAACTCAGAGAAAGTCCACAAGGGTAAAGACCCACACAGTCTGATCAACCAACTTGATCAAAGGTAATTGACATGCCTATATTTAAGTAAAAGAAATATGTGAAATTAATAATCTACTTTTAAAATCTAGGAAAAGAGGATATTAATTTGCCTTATATAAATAGAAGAAGGAAATAATAATCATAAGCAGGCACAATGTTTGTCCGGTAAAATATTCAGAATAACCATCTTACTGTAACAATTGGCAGTTTATGTAACTTAATATATGACTTATCTTCTGGAGCTAATTTTTCTACATAGAATTCTTTCTATATCTTAAATTATTTTATCCATGAAGTAAAATTTAAAATGCTTTCTGGATTGCTGTGGTCGTTAATAGAGAAAGGAGAGTTATATAACCTGAAAAGCCCAATAAACATGTAAAATTTTTTCACTATCTGTAGCTATAGCCAAATAATCACAACTACTAATCATTTTCAAATTCTGTGCATTATAAAATATTTCCTAATTCAGTGTTCATTTTAATTATCAATATATAAATATTTCTAAATTAACCAGATGGATATTATTATGAACTGAATGGTATATTCCATCAAAATTCATATAGTGAAACCATAAGCCCCAGGGGGCTGTATTTGGAGATGGGGCCTCTAGGAAGGTAGTGGAGGTTAAGTGACACATAAGGTGACAGGATTGGTGTCCTATTAGATGTGACACCCTCTTTCTGCCATGTGAGGACAGAAGGAGAAGGAAGCATCCTGCAAGCCAAGAATAGAGACCTTTCCAGAAACCAAACCCTGTCAGAATCTTGATACTGGACTTTCCAACCTCCAGCACTTTAAGAAAATAAGTTTTTGTTGTTTAAGCCACTACATTATATTATGTTTGTTACTCTGAGCATAATTTGGATATTAAAAATTGACTTGAATTTTATTGTATACTTTATTTCTAACATTTTTTATTAATACTACTATTCTAATAGAACATGTATAATTTATATAATATTAAAGTCAAATTATTTTCTTTAATTACCCCAAATTATTGTGGCCCAATTTGCGCAGTCAGTGGGAAAAATCAAGTGTAAGCAGCCAAGTTTAGACCTTGTTCAGCAAGGGTGGACCAGATACTTATAACATCTCTCTTGCTTAGGTGTTGAAACCAGAGATCTTGAAACTTTGCAGGGCTGGAATAGAAGTGAACTCACGTCAATGGCTATTGTTCCACTCCCTTGCTCATCAAAACCTTTAAAGTACTCTCAAGAACACTCAGCAATGATGGAACAGGAGGTGATTGTGACTTGGTAGGAAGTTCCCCA
>CAUYRH010069585.1:0-34996 GCA_963574655.1 Perodicticus potto | reverse complement strand
TTGATATGAGGACAATTAATGACAATTATTGACATGGTGGGGATGAGGGAAGGGGAGAACAGAGAGAGAAAGAATGAGGGAGGGGTGGGGAAAGGAAGAGCAGAGAGAGGGAAGGAGCAAGGGGGGTGGGGTCTTGGGGCCCTGGTGTGTGCCACACCTTTTGGGGGCAAAAGTCGATTGTAAGAGGGACTTTACCCAACAAATGCAACCAGTGTAACATGGTTTCTTGTACCCTCAATGAATCCCCAACAATAAAAAAAAAAAATCTTAAAAAAAAATAATAAAATAAAATAAAAATAAAAATGTCAGTTCATTATCTTTTAGTTTACAATTATTTTATTGACAACTTTATGATTTTTCTTATATTTTTCCTCTTTATGTAGTATGTTTTCTATCTCTGTGGGGTTTAAACATTTTTCTCTTTATCACTTAGTTTCAGCAACTGGTTTGATGTCCTGGGGTATGGTTTTGTTTGTTTTATTCTTCCTAAATGTGTTCAAAGTTCTTGGATCTGTTGGTTTATAATTTTCACCAAATTTTTACTAATTATTTCTTTTCTCTCCCTCTTTTTCTCTGCTTCTGCGACTCCCATTATACATGTGTTAGAACCCTTGATATCCTCCATATCGGTTTATTTATACTATCTTTGCTCTCTTTTTGGTTATTTTGAGTTTCTTTTGCCATGTTTTTAAGTTCACTGATGTTTTATTTAGCAATGTCTTTGCTGTTAAGCACAATTCTGTGACATTTGTATATGTTAATATTTTTTCTCTCTAGAAATTCTATTTGGTTATTTTTCATATTTTTCACTTTTCACTTTATTATGTTCATATTTTTACTCAAATTCATAAGCATGTTAATAGTATTTACCTTAAAGATTTCTGCAGATTCTAACAACTCTATTATTTCTGGTTGGCTTCTTCTATTCATAATTTTCTCTTGGTTATGGATCAAAGTTTTTGCTTTTTGAATGTTAATTTATAATGGAGTCTGGATATTATGAATAGTTTTGTTGTATACATGTGAACAATAAGACTTTGTTTTGGCAAGTAGTAAAATTGCCTATGGCTCAGTTTGATCCCTTCAAAACTTTTCTTTTTCTTTTTTAAAGAAAACTTTTTTTTTTCTTTTTAAAATTGACTCTAGTCTATTCTTTAGGAAAAATTTATTTCCTTTAATGAGGCTATCCCCTTTGGGATCTCTACTAAATGCTTTGTACATTAAATAAAGTCTTTTCCCTTTGGCTTATGAAATTTGAGCAATTCCTAGGTCTATATCTGATCTCACAATTTTTCAGCTTGCAGTTCTATGGTAATGTAATTTTCCATGGTAGTTGCTCTTTGCTGCCCTTGTGGAATGTTCTAGCACTGATAAGCAGATTGGCATTCAGCTAAGGACTTATGTGGACTCCTCTGAGAACTTCTGGAGGTCATTCTTTGGATAGTTTCCCTCTTCTGTTCTGCAAATTCCAGCCAAATGGCCACTCTAAAGTCCAATGTGCCTCATTAACTCAGTAAAAATATTGAGCTCTCTTTGGGCTCTCCACCTTTGCACAGTAACCCAGAAATCACCTCCAGTAATTTCTTCTGGAATTGCAAGGGCAATGATACGACTCACTTATTTTTTATTTTTTTATAGATCTAAGTTCTGTGCTGCTTCTTACCCAATATCTGAGAAAAAGTGTATTTTACATATTTTGTCAAATTTTCTAATTGATTATAGTAGGAGGGAAAGCCCTGTTACTTCTTCATAGGTGGAAGCAGAATTCCCAGTTACACTTGATTTGTGTTTCTTGATGTCATCAACTGAGAAAGATGAGTACAGGTCTCCTACTACCATATTTTTTTTTTATTATTTCTCAAAATTCGTGATTTAGAAATGGTTGTCACACCAGAACGTCTAATCTGTTATGTATTCATTGTAACTTGTACCTTTTTTTTCTTTGTTTTACAAAGTATCCTTCTTTGTCTTGTTTACTTCTTTTTAGCCTTAATCTCTTTGTGAAATAACTAATGTTAATATCTTATCTCATGCTTTTAATTTATATTTTCCTTGATCATTCCTTTATTTTTCAAACATTGTGAATTACTTTATTCAGTGAGTTCCTTACATATCATAGACTTTGGTTTTATTTTGAGATTTAACCTGAAATTTATCTTTTAAAAATAGCTTTTGTTTGAGACATCCTTATGACTGTGCATTTCCTGCTATAAAATAATTTTGTAATCTTTAATTATGAGATTGGTTTTTCTTGCTTTTAGTCTTCTGATATGTAGGATGGTTTGAGCTGTTTGTTATAAGTTTATATAAACAGCACACTGTTTCTTTAGACAAACCCATTTGTTTCTTCATGTGAAAAAAGATAAAATTCTCATATTTATCTTCTTCCTTCACTTTACCCCACCATTCCATTATTTTGAAAATGGCATACCTTCATACTCCTAAATACACATTTAATTCCATTTCTTGATTTGTTAGGTTTGAAGGTTTCTTTATGAACTTGCAGTTATTATTACAAATGGAACCATCTGAAACTTATAAACTTACTCTGCTTCTCATCTATGGCACCTATACTATAGCAAATTGCATCATTTGCACATTATATAGGAATCTAACTATATCCAGACTGATCATTCTAGCACATTTGGCTTTTTTTCTTTTATAGTTTTCATTCTACAATTAAACATATCAAATTTTCTCAACAAGTCTGTTTTTTCCAGCTTCTTCAATCATTTCAGTATTTTGTTGCATTATTCTCTTGTATTTTTCATCTAGTAAATTTTGCTGCTCTTTTCCACTCATTTGCCTTTAAACCATTTAAGAACATAATTTATACATAAGACATAAACATATAATAAATAATAATCACACAAATAATTAAATAGAATAGAACATTCTGCCTTTTATAAAATAGTTTCTTCCTATGGGTGCAGTGCCTGTTTCCTTTATATTGTTCTTCATGGAATTATGGTTGACCCTTAAACAAAGGAAGGGCTAGGGGTGCTAACTTTTGCGCAGTCAAAAATATGAATATAACTTTTGACTTCCCAAGAACTTTAACAATTAACATCCTACTGCTGACCAGAAGCTTTGCCAATAACATAACAGTTGATCAACACATATTTTGTATATGTATATATTATACACCATGTTCTTACAGTAAAGTAAGCTAAAGAAAATAAAATACTATGAAGAAAATCATAAGGAATAGAAAATATATTTCTATTCATTAAGTGAAACTGGACCATCATAAAGTCTTTATCCTTATTGTCTTTATGTTGAGCAGTCTGAGGAGGAGGAGGAGAAAGAGGGTTTCGTGTTATTGTCTGAGGTGTGGCAGAGCTGGAAGAAAATCCTCATAAACATGGACCTGCATGGTTCAAACCTATGTGGCTCAAGGGTCAACTGTCCCAGCTATTTAAAAAAGGTGTTTTTAAGATATGTACTTTTGCTGGCCTGGTGTGTTCACTCCCACCTGTAATCCTAACACTCTGGGAGGCTAAGGTGGGTGGATTGCTTGTGCAGCCTTAGCAAGAGCAAGACGCTGTCTCTACTAAAAATAGAGCATTGTAGTAGGTACCTGTAGTTCCAGGTACTCAGGAAGCTGATGCAAGAGGATCGCCTGAGCTCAAGAGTTTGAAGTTGCTGTGAGCTATGATGACACCATACCACTCTACCCAGGGCAACAGAGTAAGACTCTGTCTCAAAGGAAAAATAATTTTGCTGATTTTTTTTTGAGAACTGCTCTGTAGGTCAGTTTGATATTTACTTGTCAGAAAACTTTTACTAGCACTTACTGAGCTCAGCTTCTGTGCTCACCGTAATTGCTTGGAAGCCCTCATTAGCTTCTGAATCTGTAGATGTGTTTTCTCTTTGTTTCCTGACATGGAATTTGTGGAGTTTTTCTCTGCATTGTTGATTTTGTACTATGTATAAAATTAGAAGGAAAGGAATTTCTGCCCCACACTACCATGCTTATGCTAAAAGTTTTCTTTCTGTCCCAAAGCAGCTTTGTCTCTCTTCTTTGTAAATACTTATCTGGACAATATAACCCAGTACCACCTTCCTATATAGTAGTTTTCTTCCCTTTTCTAGTCAATTACAATAGTGCTCTTATCAACACTATTGTCCTACTCTAATAAAATGCACAAAGTTTAAGTTGATACACAATCTGTACTATCATAGTCATTTTCCCAGCTGGCTAACCAGACCCACAGGTTTAAATGTAGTTTCCTTAAATCAAATGCCATAACCATTTCCTTTCATGTAGTTTTAGAAAAGGCTATAAGCCTTAGTGGGTTCTAATTCAGGAGAAAACAGAATAAACAAGCATCAAATACCTGAGTATACTATCTGAATCAATATTAGGGTGAAGAATTGCACTCCAAAATTACCATATCATCCTGGACCAGAGACCACTAATATATGTTTGAGATCTTTTTAAAAGTGTAAAGAAGATATGAATAAATCACCATAATCTTGAGATAGATCATATTGATCTTTCATATAGGATGAAATTCATAAATTTTATAACAGATTTAGCAATAGTTGAAGAGAATTATGAAATTATATAACTTCAAGTGATCTATTAGGCTTATTATTTTAGTAATCCTAGAAAATAAATAATGCAAAAATATGATGGAAAAAATTTGTTAAAATCCCACTCTTGTTACCTAGTATTACTCATTGGACTATTTGTTCTTTCAATGTATAGGTTGTGGGAGGGATTTCAGGTAGATATAACAGCATGTTTAATAATTACATTCATCTACTCTTTGTGATGGATTTATTCATTTGTTACTTAATATATCTTTATAGAGAGTAAGAGGTAGAAAAAAATGTTACAGTTGTGATAGAGAAAGGAAGCATTGTCATTGTCAGAGAAATTTAGAAATATGACCAATAAAGAATAGATATTTTTTGGGTCCAGTATGGGTTCTTGTGGTAAAAATAAATTTGAAGTCTATGATTTGGGGCTCTATAAAGATAAAAAATTACTTTTTCACTTTTCAGATGTTGTCTCGCAATGTGGTTACACTACAGACTATTTGTTTCTTGGAAATTTTATTTATACGGTAAGATCATCTATACGCATTAAATCACTTGTCCTAGTTTTTAGTATAAAAAATCAAGAATTATAGGACAGCATCCATGGGCTTTTAGTCTTTCTCACACTTCAAAACCTCAGAACCTTTCCCAAGAAGAAGCTAGTATAATGATTGTGCATATGTATGTATATATTTCTAGAAATGTGAAATGTAGAAATTATAGAAATATACAAATATATATTACCCACTTCCCCTATTTTTGTTTCAAGTAGGGGAATGTTTTTTTCACTACAAAGTGTTTGATAGTTGTAAATAAGCTTATAAATATCTATCTCATCCTTTCAGGGATGCTTGTGTCACCATTATTTATTTAACCAATCTCCATTTAGAAGGCATTAAAGTTGTTTTGGGATCCTTGCTATTATGAACAGTGCTACAAAGATATTCTTTATATGCATGAATAGATTTATCTGTATTATAAATTTCTATAAGTGTAATTTGCTGGATCAGAGGACATTGTGAATTTTGAAAGACATTGTCAAATATTCCTCCAAAGAGGTGGCACAAATTTAGTGATTATAATATCAGTTTCCCCAAGCATCTATGGGCAGTGATCTTAACACACATTTTGATCCAATAGGTGGAATTATATCCTACTACAGTGTTGCTTTCAGGATGAGCATATTTTAATAAAATTAAAACTCATTTCCATTTAATTTTCTGTGAATGACTTGTTGATTTTCCTCACCAATTTTTCTATGGAGCGGTGTTTTTCTTTTTAATTAATAGTAATTATTTGTATATTAAGGATGTTCTTTTTTTTCTCATCTTTATTATAAAATATTTTCCCAGATCCACATTTTCACTTTTCATGAAATTTTTGCCTTTTCAATACACATTATGCATATTAATTTTTTCTTTTTTCTTTTTAATCATTATAGGTACATATTAATAGTTGCATGTCTTTAGAGAGTACAAGTGGTGTTTTGATACAAGCATGCAATGAGAATTAATCAAATAGGGTTATTGGTAATTCTTTGTGCTAGGAATATTCCAATTCCATTCTTTTAGTTATTTTAAAGCGTATCCTAAGTTATTGTTGATTATAATAATTTTGCCATGCTATCTAATATTGTTCATTGTATCTAACTACCTAACTATATTTCTGTACCCAGAAACCATCTCCACTTGATGTTCTCCCTCTCTGCTATCCTTCTCAGCCTCTGGTAACCATCATTCTGCTGTCTCTGTGAGATTAATTTTTTTAATATTTAGCTCCCACATCTGAGTGAGAACATGTGAGATTTGTCTTTCTGTGCGTGGCTTATATCATCTAACATAATGTTCTCTAGTTCCTTCCATGTTGTTTCAAATGGCAGGATTATATTTCTTTTTGTGGTTACATAATATTTTGTTGTCTGGAGGTATCACACTTTCTTTTATCCCATCATCCATTGATAAACACTTAGGTTGATTCCACATCTTGGCTATGGTGAAGAGAGGTACAAAAAACATGGGAGTGCAAGTATCTTTTCAATGAACTGACTTCCCCTCACTGACAGTGAGATTGCTGAATCATAGGATAGTTCTATTTTCAGTTTTTTGAGGAACCTCCATATTGTCCTCCATACTGGTTCCTTAAATTGACATTCCCACCAAGAGTGTACATGAGTTGCCCTTTCTCCATATCTTTGTCAGCATCCTTTATTGCCTGTCTTTTTGATAAAAGCCATTTTAACTAGAGTCAGATGATTTCTCACTGTAGTTTTCATTTACATTTCTCTGATAACTGATGAAGTTGAGAATTTTTCCTATACTGTTTGGTAATTTGTATGTCATCTTTTGAGAAATGTCTATTCAGATCCCTTGCCCATGTTTAGTTAAATCATTTGATTTTTTTCCTGTTGAGTTATTGGAGCCCCTCTGTATACTATCTCAGATGGTTATTTGCCACTATTTTCTCCCATTTGGTGGGTTTTCTCTTCCCTTTTTTAATTGTTCCCTTTGCTGTGCAGAAGCTTTTTAGCTTTATATGATCCAATTTGCTTTGGTTGCCTGTGCTTTGGGGAAATTACTCAAGAAGTCTTTTCCCAGATCAATATTCTGAAGCATTTCCCTAAATGTTTTCTTTTAGTAATCCCATAATTTCAGGTCTTACATTTAAGCTTTTAATCTATTTTGATTTGGTTTATGTATATGGCAAGAGATAAGGGCTTGGTTTCAGTCTTCTGCATATCGGTATCCAGTTTCGCCATACAGTTTATTGGAGAGTCTGTCCTTTTTTCCATTGTTTATTCTTGGCACCTTTGTCAAAGATAAGTATACTACAGATCTGTGGATTCATTTCTGGATTCTCTATTCTATCCCATTGGTCTATGTTTCTATTCTTATGCCAGTACCATTCTAGTTTGGTTACTACAGCTCTATAGGATAATTTGAAGTTAGGCAATGTGATTACTCCAGTTTTGTTCTTTTTTATCAGGATGGCTTTGGCTGTTTTAGATGTTTTGTGTAAATTTCTGAATTTTTTTTTCTATTTGTGTGAAGAATGTCTTTGGTATTTTGATGAAGGTTGCATTGAATCTGTAAATTTATTTGGGTAATATGAACATTTTAACAATATTGATTCTTCGAACACATGAGCATTGAATATCTTTCCATTTTGGGGGTAGGTGTCCTCTTCAATTTGTTCCATCAATATTTCATCAATGATTTATAGTTTTTATTATAGATATCTTTTATTTCTTTGGTTAAGCTTATTCTGAGGTATTTTATTTTATTTGTAGCTATTGTAAATGGAATTACTTTCTTGGTTTCTTTCTCAGATTCTTTACTGTTGATATATAGATGGCTATTGGTTTTTGTGTACTGATTTTGTATCCTGCATTTTACTGAATTTATCAGCTCTACTAGGTTTTTTTGGTGGAGTCTTTAGGTTTCTCTAGATACAAGGTCATATTATCTACCAACAAGGATAATTTAACTTTTTTCCTTTCCAGTTCGGATGCCCTTTATTTCTTTCTTGTCCGATTGCTCAAGCTAGAACTTCCAGTACTTCGTTGAATAACAGTGGTGAAAGTAGACATCTTTGTCTTGTTCCAGATCTTAGAGGAAAGGCTTTTAGTTTTTTTCCATTCAGTATGACAGTTGCTTTGGGTGTGTCACATATGGCCTTTATCATGTTAGGGTAAGTTCCTTTTATACCTTGTTTTTGGAGAGTTTTTTATCATGAAGGGATGTTGAATTTTATTGAATGCCTTTTTAGCATCAATTGAAATGATCATATAGTTTTCATCTTCCATGCTGTTGATACGATGTATTGCATTGATTGATTTGTGTGTGTTGAACTATCCTTGTATCCAGGTGGGTGAACCCCACTTAGTCATGATAAATAATCTTTTTAACCTATTGTTGAATTTAATTTGCTAGCATTTTGTCGAGTATTTTGGCATCTATGTTCATCAGAGATTGAGTACTATGGTTTTCTTTTTTTGCTGTGTTTTCATCTGCTTTTGTTATCAGGCTGATACAGGACTTATAAAATGAGTTTGGAACTATGTCCTCCTCCTCAATTTTTAGAGATAGTGTAAGTAGGATTGGCATTAGTTCTTTGCGTGCTTGGTAGAATGAGGAGAAGCCACTAGATCCTAGGCTTTTCTTCAATGGGAGGTTTTTATTATTGCTTCCAGCTCATCACTTATTAATGGTTTATTTGGGTTTTGGATTTCTTCCTCCTTCAACCTTGGAAGGCTGTATGTGTCTAGGAACTTACTCATTTCTTCTAGATTTTCCAATTTATTGGCATATAGTTACTCATAGTAGTCTCTAATGAGCTTTTGCATTTCTGCAGTATCAAATGTAATGTCTCCTTTTTTGCTCTGATTTTATACATGTCAATTGTCTCTCTTTTCTTCTTAGCCTAGCTAAAGGCGTGTCAATTTTGTTTCTTTTTTTAAAAAAACAACTTTTGTTTCATTGATCTTTTGTAATTTTTTGCTTCAATTTTATTTATGACTTGATCTTCATTATTTCTCTTCTTTCTACTATTTTGGGGTTTGATTTGTTCTTGTGTTTCTATTCATTGATATGCATCGTTAGGTTGTTTATTTGAAGCTTTTCTACTTCATTGATGTAGACATTTGTTGTTATAAACTTTCCTGTTATTACTGCTTTACTATATCTCATATGTTTTGATTTGCTGTGTTCTCATTTTCATTTGTCTGAAAAAAATTTTTAATTTCATTCTTAATCTTTGTTACCCACTGGTTTTTCAGAACCATATTGTTTAATCTCTTTGTGTTTATATATTTTTCCTTGTTCCTCTTGTTATTGATTTCTAGTTTTATTCTATTGTGGTCAGAAAAAACTGCTTGTTATGATTTTAATTTTTAAAAATGTTTTAAGTTTTGTTTTGTGGCCTAACATATGGTTTATCATTGAGAATGATGCATGAGCTGAGGAGGAGAACCTGTATTCTGCAGCTATGGGATGAAATGTTCTGTAAATATCTATTAGGTCCATTTGGCCCATAGTACAGGTTAAGCCTGATGTTTCCTTATTTCTGTCTGAATGATCTTTCCGATGTTGAAAATGGAGTGTTGAAGTCTCCAGAAACTATTGTGTTGGAGTCTCTCTCTCTGTATCTCTGATAATATTTGCCTCATGTATCTGGGTGCTCCAATGTTAGGAACATAAATACATGCATTTAGAATTGTTAGATCTTCTTGCTGAATTGACTTCCTTATCATTATTTAATGATCTTTTTGTCTTGAAATAATTTTATCTGATAAAAGTGTAGTTTTTCCTGCTCATTTCTGGTTACCTTTTTCCATTACTTTACTTTTAGTCAATCTATTTCTTTATAGATGAAGCATGTTTCTTGCAGAAAACCTATGGTTGACTCTTGTTTTTTAATTCATTCCACCACTTTCTGACTTTTGGTTGGGAAGTTGAGTCCATTCACATTTAACATTATTATTAAGTAAGGACTTATCATTACTATGTGACTATTTAATTTCTGGGTTTTTTTTTTTTTTTTTTTTTGGTCTTTTTTTACTTTCTGACTCCTGACTTGTCTTCCTTTTAAAAGTGATTTTTCTCTGATAGTGTATTTTAATTTATTGCTTTTTATTTTTGTGTATCTGTTCCAGGTTTTTTTTTTATTTAAGGTTACTGTAAGGCTTGCCAAAAACATTTTATAACCGATTATTTTAAACATATGACAACTCTGCTTACAAACAAACAAGTAAAGAGAGATCTAATAGAAATTCTTCCCTTTAATTCCATCCCCCTTTCTAACTTTTTGTTATTTCCATTCTTATCACTTTATGTCATCTATCTTCCAAAAAGTTATTGTCATTATTATATTTTTGATAGATTTGTTTAGTTTTCTTACTCAAGATATAAGTGGTTTATGCACTGCAACAGTAGAATATTCTTACAACAGTAATATTCTTACAATATTCTACTGTTGTAAGAATATTCTACATTTGTGGACATACTGTTACCAGCTGGTTGTGTCCCTCCAGATGATTTCTTATTATTCATTAACATCCTGTTTTCCTTAGATTGAAGAACTTTTAGCATTTCTTTTAGGAAAAATCTAGTGTTGATGAAATCCCTCAGCTTTTATTTGTCTCAGAAAAATCTTTATTTCTCCTTCATGTTTGAAGGATATTTTTTCAGGCTACAACATTCTAGGGTTAAGGTTTTTACTTTCAGCACTTTGAATATGTCATGCCACTATCTCCCAGCTCATGAGGTTTCCACTAAGAAGTCTATTACCAGAAATATGAGAGCTACTTAATATGTTATTATTTTCTTTTTTTTTCTTGCTTCCTTTAGGACTTTTCCTTTATCCATGACCTGTGGGAACTTTATTATTATTTAATACTTTGAGGTATTTTGGTTTGAGTTAAATCTGCTTAATGGTCTATGACCTTTACCTAAATATTGACATATTTATCTAGGTTTGAAAAGTTCTCTGTTATTATTTCTTTTTCTACCCCAATCTCTTTTTCTACTTCCTCTTTAAGGCCAAAACCTCTTAGATTACTCTTTTTGTAGCTATCTGCTACATCTTATAGGCATGCTTCATTTTTTTTTCTTTTTTTTTTTCTCTTCAGACTTTGCATTTTCAATAGCTTGTCTTCAAGTTCACTAATTTTTGCTTCTGCTTGGTCAATTATGCTTTTGAGAGACTTTGATGCATTTCTCAGTTTGTCAATTGAATACTTACACTCCAAAATTTCTGCCTGTTTTTTTTTTTTTATTTCTATCGCTTTGTTAAATTTCTCTGACAGGCTTCTGAATTCCTTCTTTGTGTTATTTTTGAAGTCCATAGAGCTTCTACAGGACAGGTATTCTGACTTCTTTTTCTAAAAGATCACCTCTCTCCAGAGCTCCAAGATTTTTTCACTACTACCTCATTTAGTTCATTTGGTGAATTTGTGTTTGGGTGGGTGTTCTTGATGCTCTAGACATTGATTTCTCAGCAATGAAGAGCTAGGTATTTATTTTAATCCCTACAATCTAGGCTTGTTTGAAAAGCCTCTCCAGATATTCAAATGGAATTGGGTATTGTGTTCAAACTCTTTGGTCACTGCAGCTATTAGCACTGGGGGTTCCCCAAGTCCAGTAATGTTGTGAATCTTGCAAACCCCTGGTAGTACCATCTTGGTGGATGTTGTTAAGATATGGGAGAACTCCCTTGATTACCAGGTAAAAGTCTCTCACTCTCTCTCCTCACTCACTGTGCTGGGCTATTGGGGATGGGGGAGGAATGACGTGGGCACTCCCCATGGCCACCAGTGCCAGGTTACATGTGAAGCCAGCCCAGTCTCACCCAAAGCCTGTGGTGACTGTTGCCTGCCCACCTCTGATGTTTATTCAGAGTCCAAGGGCTCTTTAGTCAGCAGGTGATGAATCTTGCTATGACTGAATCCTTCCCTTCAGGGCAGCATATTTCCTTGTGGCCCAGGGTACAGCCAGCAATGCCTGCCAGGACTCAGGAGTTACAAGGATGTGCTTGGTACTTTATTTTACTGTGGCTGAGCTGATTACCAAGTTGGAAAACAAAATTCTCTGACCTTTTCCCTTTCCTTTCCCCAAGTGGAAGAAGACTCCCAGAATTGTGCTGCTTGTAAATGGGGGGAGGTCACACAGAATCAAACCTTCTATGGAATTTACAAAGAATGAAAAATATAAGAGCTTGTGGCTCACGCCTGTAATCTAGTATTCTGGGAGGACAGTGCAGGCAGATTTCATGAGTTTATGACGTTGGGATTAGCCTGAGCAAGAGCAAAACCCTGTCCCTACAAAAAATTGAAAAAGTAGCCCAGCTTTGTGGTGGGTGCATGTAGTCTCAGCTAATAGGGAGGCTGAGGCAGGAGGATCACTTGAGCCCAGGAGTTTGAGGTTGCAGAGAGCTATGCTGACACTGTAGCACTCTACCCCCGGCTACAGAGTAAGAAAGGAAAAAAAAAAAAGAGTTTGTGGTATAAGCACTCATTTTAGTTATATTAAAGAGTTTCTAAACACGGAGCATTTATTGACAAACACTATTTTCCTCAGCACAACACTTAGCAACTTAGTGACATCAAAGTCAATCAGACATGGAGCAGAACTGGGGCAGAGAGTCAGGAAAGGAGTGGAGAGATATGGATTGTAATGGAAATTTTAATACATTTTTCCATTCTCCTTTCCCTTCTCATCTCTCCTTACACAGTATGTAGTTGTTACCGTGTGTCTGAAAGCTGGGCTGGAGACACTGTCTTGGAATAAAGTGAGTATTCTTTAGGATTTGTCCTTAATCCTGTCTGGTTGTTCATATGCCAATTTACCTTTAAGCTTTAGAAAACTAACAAGCATTTTTTTATCATTTCCATATTTTACTCTCTTTTGTTTTGCATATTTGAGTGATAATTTAAAGTGTCTGGTGACTTTAGGATATTCCTTTTTCTGCCTTACATTTGAAATAGATTCATTTTAATGTGGTATTAATTGATATCTTTCCTTTACTATTGTTATCCTAATACAGAATTATAACAGAAAATTGAACTAATGCAGGAAAAAGAGGAACTACATATAGTCAATGCCTTTTAATGTGAATGATACAGACATTTTTGTGGTTATTCTTTCATTCTCTGTTCTATGCGTGCTTTTTCTTTTTCCATAAAAATAGAACCACAAAGGACCTAGTATTTCATAACTTAATGTTTTTCACTTAATTGATCCTTAATCTTTTTCCAGTATCTTTAATTTTTATACCTTATTAAATGACTATCATATTTCATCACACAAATGCTTATTATTTACATTACTTTTAGACTTAACATTTTAACTTTTGTTATTATAAATAACACACAGCCAATACTGTTATGAACATATGTGTAAAGTATATTTATAGACATGAATAATACTTTCCTTAGATTATTATAAGAATGGAACTTCTGGTTAGTTAAAAGAGTTTTATTTTTTATGAACTTAATTTAAGCAAATATGAATATATGCATACATTCACAGCTGGGGATGAGTTGTTTTCCAGCTTATACTCAAAAACTTGTGAGAAAAAATAAATTTGTATTAGCTTGTTGCCTTTGAAAAATTTTAGTATATTACATATTTTTCTCTGATGCTTAGAGTTCTGATTCCTGCCATCTGCCCAGCATCAAATTAGTTGGGATTTAGGATTTTTAAACAAAAATATTTTATTAGTAATTCATAGGGCATACTAATTTTAAGTGTATATCATATCACATGAATGTGACATAAAAATAGAAAAAAATATTTTCTATAATTTAAAGGAAAGAAAATTATTTTTCCCTTTTAATTGTTGTTATCTTTTTTTCAGTAAGAGTGTTGTTTGTATCCATAATAATTTATAGTGACTCTCATTTACTTATATGTTTGTTTGTTTATTTCAAGTTCAAAGCCAACTTAGCAAAAAAGCAGAGGTATCCTTCCTGGCTCAGGAAGCCTGCTCCTTCCCTCCAGCCCCCAGGGGGTTAAGAAGGAGCCCAGGGAGAAGGGAAGAAGCCACTGGTTTTCACTTTTCCTTTTATATTACTCTTCCCAGAGGAGATGATGGAGAAGGTGTTCCTGTGCTTCTTCATTGAGGAAGAGGAGAGTGTAGGCAATCACTGCTTAAGTGCCAGGTATAAGCCCAGGCAGACAGATAACAAAATACCTCTCAGGGCAGCACAGGGGCCTGACACTACCACCAAGGGTATAGTCCTGACACAGAAGGTTGAAGAATGCACATCAACTATGCAGAAATGCCTAATATTGCAGTCATTGCATTGATGTCAACTACAAGGGAACAGTTACGTGAAAATACATTGAAGCTTTTGAAAGATTAAGGTTTCTAGTTTTGAGCTCATTCCTTTCTCCAGCATCTCCTGCATGATCCCAGCAGAACTCCCTCATCCTCCTGGCTCCCTGACCACCAGAGACAGGAATCTTTTGACTAACCAGTTACTTTTAAGGAGCTTAGAGGATTGCCATAGACACATATAAAAACATACCTTAAGACTGCAGTCCCTAACCTTCAGTGTATGAGTTTGTTATCAACCTATAAGGAACTGGGCCACACAACAGGAATGAGCAAAGCTTCATCTGTATTTACAGCTGCTTCCCAGCACTAGTCACTGGCTGAGCTCCACCTCCATCAAGGGCAGCATTAGATTATAGTAGGAACAGGAACCTTACTGGGAGCTGCATGTGTGAGGGATCTGGGTTGCCTGCTCCTTATGGAATCTACTGCCTCCCTCTCACCTCACCCCACATCTCCAACTGTGGAAAAATTGTCTTCCACAAAACTGGTCTCTGGTGCCAAAGAGATTGGGAACTGCTGCCTTGATAAATAGTAAAGCTGACTAGAGCCAGCTTTTCTCGGAGGTTCCCATCCAGAAAGAGAGTTAAAGGACAGAAGTTTAGCAAGTAAGCTGATGGTTTGGAGCTGAGACAAGAGAGAAGGTTGAAGAATGCACATCAACCCTGCTGAGGTGAGCTGCAACCCCAAGGAAACAAACAATAGGTACAAAATCCATTGCTAAGCATACAGGAGTCCCCTCCCTCATGAGAATGGCTCACAGTATACATTCTACAAATAAGTGAGCAGAGTTCAGATTTCCAACTATTTTATCCCATGGAAGAGACCCTCTAAAAAACCAGAATTCCTTCCCAAGAGAGGACCCACTAGTGTGCCATGGCACTCTCCTGCCAGGCATAAAACTGAATATATTCTTGACCTGAAATTCTGAACTCCCAGCACTCCCCTCCACTCTCACCCCAAGGTCTGGAAGCTTGTCCCCCATGGAGTCCAGGTTCTTGGGCATTTTCTCAAGAGGTGTGGACAAGGCATGGGCTGTTGCAGGTCTGTGCTGATTCTGTGGCACAGGTGTGAGGAGAAGACTGTAGACCAAGGGAGCCATGCAGGAGAGGGAGAAGTGGTGCCCCGTGGCACAGAGCAGCAGTGGTAGCCGCAGCAGCAGGAACAATAGGGCTCACACCCCTCACGATATTTTGGAGAGAACTCCCCACCTCTCTTGAAAACCAGAGAAGCCTCTGCTCTGGTGGCAGCCACTGGTGGAACAGATCTAGGATGTAAATGCAGGCCCCATAAGTAAATGGTATGCCTGAGGCAGTACCTGCCCAGGCTGGGCACGGCGGCACAGAGACTAGAGTACGCATGTGCAGAGATGGTGGGGCTGAGTCAGTAGTGCTGCTTTAGTGAGCCTAAGAAGCAACTGGCCCCCAGGGGAACATAGCTGAGACAAAAGCAGGCAGGGCAACAGCACCAGCCCAGGGGGAGGCAGGAACTGAGAGCTGAGTGTGAGCTCTAACCGTGCCCTCCTCAACACAGAGTGCAACAGAGACAGAGACACAAGCTCCGTGAGAATTGGCTCAATGGCAGGAGCAAAGGGTGGGGCTGAGTCGCAATTTCTGTGAACTCAAACAGAGCCTGGCCTGCAGGGAAATATAACTGGGACAGAAACACTAATTCTACAGGAATATGAGTGGTAGCAACATCAATCCGGGGTGGGCTGGAACTGAGTGAATTGCCCCAGCTTCCATTAAGCATGTGAGGTGTCAGGCTTCAGCTCACTCTCCTGGCTGGTGGCAAAGTGTAGGGTTCTGGAAGAGGAAACATAGATTTCCCTGTGACTCAGGCAGGTGCAAACCCCTGAAGCATCTGCTCAATGGAGGGAACTGGGTCACAGGCCTGTGGTGACAGGGTGTGACAGAGATGTAAGGTGGGGAAGGAGGCATCAACATTCCCAGACTAATTCATTTGCTGGGTGGGTCCTTCTGACTCCTTCTGACTGAGCACCAGAGTGAGTCATAATTGAGCTGCCAGCAGACCCCTTGCTAGAGACCTTTTGAACTCTCCCAGTTGAGAGTGGGTGCTGACTGGGACAATTGATTTGGAACTCTTGACTTGGGCTAATGACCCAAGGACTATCCAAAGTGGTACCCTGGGTGTGTGGTTGTGGGAAGGGTTGATTTTCCTTCTCCAAATGTTGCCCATGGGGTGGGGGTGACTTACTTGCTGGTAATTCTCCACAGCTGAGAGTTCAACCCAGAGTTACTGATTCACTAGGATTGGACAGAGACCAACTAAAAACAAGACGGAGCCACTTAGTCCCAAAACAACAAGCAGGTCCCCATGTCTTGGGCTGTAGCACTGTAGGGGTCCTTGCCAAAGCTCTAGGGGAAAAGGTATAGACACCAGTCCCAGCTCTTGGGCAAAGGGCTGGTTAATTCCTACTTCAGGATCCCCCAACCCAAGTTCACCTTATCTGCTCATCTAGCCAAATGGTGTAAAATAATCATGGGGAAGAACAGCAGAAAACCTCCTGCAACATGAATAATCAGAGTAGATCAACTCCCCCAGGGAACAACATGGCAGACACACGAGATGATCCCATTCATAAACATATGGTTGGAATACCAGAAATTGAATTCAGAATTTGGATTGCAAATAAGATTGGAGGTAAATAAATGGATGTAAAGTTGGAAGTAAAAATTCCAGGAGCATTTCAAAAGTTGTCACAAGAATTAAATGAATTCAAAGACAAAATCACCAAAAATTTTGACACATTGAGACAAGAACTTGCAGCCCTCAAAGATCAGAGAAATACAGTAGAATCCCTCAGTAACATAATGGAGCAGGCAGAAGAAAGGATTTCTGACATTAAGGACAAAGGTTTTGAATGCTCCCAAACTCTCAAAGTGGAAGAGAAGTGGAGAGCAAAAATGGATCAGGCTCTCAGAGAGCTCTGGGATAATTCAAAGAAAACTAATATTCACTTTATAGGAATTCCTGAGGCAACATGGTTGCTTCAAAAGGCCCAGATGTCTACTGCATGAGATAATCAAGGAGAACTTCCCAGGCATGTAAGAGATTCTGAAATTCAGATAGCAGACGGTTTCAGAACCCCAGCATGACTCAAACCGAATAAGACATCTCCCAGACACGTAATTAACTTTACCAAAGTTAATATGAAGGAGAAAACTCTGCAAGAAGCCAGACATAAGAAAACCATAACCTACAAGGGGAAAAAATATCAGAATAACTGCAGATTTCTCTGCTGAAACCTTTCAAGCTAGAAGAGGGTAGTCATCGACTTTTAATCTCCTAAAAAAAAAAAAAATTCAACCCAGGATTCTGTATCCAGCTAAACTGAGTTTCATTTATGATGGAGAAATTAAATACTTTATTTCTTCACATGTTGAAGAAATTTGCCATAAATAAACCAGCTCTCCAGGATATTCTCAGGCCTATGCTCCCTTATGACCACCGCAATCCTCTACTACCCAAGTAAACTCACTAAGAAATTTTTGATCAAATTCCAACTTCCACAGTGGTGAAAGGATAAAAATGTCCACAGGACTTTCAAAGAATTCAATACCCAAAACTCTACCAGGGTTATCAATATTCTCAATTAATGTGACTGATTTAAACTGTCCTCTAAAGAAGCACAGGTTGGCTGACTGGATGCAAATACTCAGGCCAGATATCTCCTGCATACAAGAATCTCATCTTACTTTAAAAGATAAATATAGACTCAGGGTAAAGGGATGGTGATCTACATTTCAGCAAATGGAAATCAGAAAAAAGCAGATGTTGCAGTTTTATTAGCAGATATAATAGGCTTTAAACCAACACAAGTAAAGAAAGATGGTCATTTAATATTTGTTAAGGGTAACACTCAACGTGATGAGATTTCAATTATTAATATTTATGCATCCAACCAGAATGCGCCTCAATTTATAAGAGAGACTCTAACAGACAGGAGCAACTTGAATTCCTCTAGTACCATAATAGTCAGTGTTTTTAACACTCCTTTGGCACTGTTGGATAGATCCTCCAATACGAAACTCAGCAAGGATATTTTAGACTTAATATTAATCATTCAACAATTGGATTTAACAGACATCTACAAAACATTTCATCTTAACAAAACCGAATGCACACTCTTATTATCAGCCCATGGAACATCCTCCAAAATTGATTACATCTTTGGTTACAAGTCTAACCTTAGCAAATTTAAAAGGATAGAAACTATTCCTTGCGTCTTCTTGGAACGTCATGGAATAAAGTTGAATTCAGTAACAAATCTGCATACTCCTACAAAAGCATGAAAACTAAAAAACCTTATGCTGAATGATAGCTGGGCCATAAATGAGATTAAGAAGGAAATTAGCAAATTTTTGGAACAAAATGATAATGAAGACATGAATGATCAGAACTTCTGAAATCCAGCAAAGGCAGTTCTAAGAAGGAAATTTATAGTACTGCAAGCCTTCCTCAAGAGACTGGAAAGAGAGGAAGTTAACAAATTAATGGGAGATCTCAAGCAACTGGAAAAGGAAGAACATTCCAATCCCAAACCCAGCAGAAGAAAAGAATTAGAGCAGAATTAGAGCAGAATTGATTGAAAATTGAAAATAAAAGGATTATAAAACAGATCAATATATCAAAAAGTTGTTTTTTTGAAAAGCTCATTAAAATATATAAACCTTTGGCTAACCTAACCAGGTAAAAAAAGAGTAAAATCTCTAATTTCATTAATCAGAAATGGTAAAGATGAAATAACAACAGACTCCTCAGAAATTAAAGAAATCCTCAATGAATATTACAAGAAACTCTATTCTCAGAAATACAAAAATTTGAAGGAAATAGACCAATACTTGGAAGTACACCACCTTCCTAGACTTAGCCAGAATGAAGTGGAAATGTTGAACTATAGCAAGTTCTGAAATAGCACCACTCTACAAAATCTCCCTAAAAAGAAAACTCTGGGACCAGATAGCTTCAAATCAGAATTCTACCAAACCGTTAAAGAAGGACTACTACTTATATTACTCAACCTTTTCCAAAATATAGAAAAAGAAGGAATACTACCCAACACATTCTCTGAAGCAAACATCACCTTGATCCCCAAACCAGGAAAAGACTCAACAGGAAAAGAAAATTATAGACCAATATCACTAATGAATATTGATGCAAAAATATTCAATAAGATACTAACAAACAGATTCCAGGAGCTCATCAAAAAAAATTATACACCATGACCAAGTGGGTTTTATCTCAGGGTCTCAAGACTGGTTCAATATACGTAAATATACAAATGTAATTCAGCACATAAACAAATTAAAAAACAAAGACCATATGATTCTCTCAATTGATGCAAAAAAACTTTTGGATAATATCCAGCATCCCTTCATGATCAGAACACTTAAGAAAATGGGTATAGAAGGACATTTCTTAAACTGATAGAGGCCACCTACAGCAAACACACAGCTAATATTGTATTGAATGGAGTTAAACTGAAATCATTTCCACTCACGTCAGGAACCAGGCAAGGGTGACCATTGTCTCCACTGCTTTATAACATAGTAAGAGAAGTCTTAGCCATAGCAATTAGACAAGAAAAGGCAATCAAGGGTATCCATACAGGGTCATAGAAGACCAATCTTTCAATCTTTGCAGATGATATGATTGTATATCTGGAAAACACCAGGGATTCTACTACAAAACTCTTATAAGTGATCAAGGAATACAGCATCATCTCAGGTTACAAGTTCAACACTCATAAATCTGTAGCCTTTATATATACCAACAATAGTCAAACTGAAAAAACAGTCAAGGACACTATTCCATTCACAGTAGTACCAAAGAAGATGAAATATTTTGGAGTTTACCTAACAAAGGACATAAAAGATATCTATAAAGAGAACTATGAAACTTTAAGAAAAGAATTAGCTGAAGATGTTAACAAATGGAAAAACATACCATTCTCATGGCTGGGAGGAATCAACATTGTTAAAATGTTCATACTACCCAAAGCAATATACAATTTTAATGCAATTCCTATTAAGGCTCCACTGTCGTACTTTAAAGATCTCAAAAAAAACCAATACTTCTTTTTATATGAAATCAGAAAAAAACTCGAATAGGCAAGACATTACTCAGAAATAAAAAGAAAGCAGGAGGAATCACGCTACCAGACCTAAGACTATACTATAAATCGATAGTGATTAAAACGGCCTGGTACTGGCACAAAAACAGAGAGGTAGATATATGGAACAGAATAGAGAACCAAGAGATGAACCCAGCTATTTACCATTATTTGATCTTTGATAAGCCAATTAAAAACATTCAGTGGGGAAAAGATTCCTTATTAAATAAATGGTGCTGGGTGAACTGGATGGCAGCCTGTAGAAGACTGAAACTGGACCTACACCTTTCACCATCAACCTGTAGAAGACTGAAACTGGACCTACACCTTTCACCTCTCACTGGATTAAATATTTACACTTAAGGCATGAAACTATAAAAATACTAGAAGAAAGTGCAGGGAAAACACTTGAAGAAATCGGCCTGGGTGAATATTTTATGGGGAGGACACCCTGGGCAATTGAAGCAACATCAAAAGTACATTACTGGGATGTGATCAAACAAAAAAGCTTCTGCACAGGCAAAAACACAGTAAGTCAGGGAATCAGACAGCCCTCTGAATGGGAGAAGATATTTGCAGGTTATGTCTCTGACAAAGGTTTAATAACCAGAATGCAGAGAGAACTCAAACATATTAGCAAGAAAAGAACAAGTGATCCCATCTCAGCATGGGCAAAGGACTCAAAGAGAAAATTCTGTGAAGTAGACCGGCACATGGCCTACAGACATATCAAAAAATGCTCATCATCCTTAATCATCAGAGAAATGCAAATCAAAACCACTTTGAGATATCATTTAATTCCAGTAAGATTAGGCCACATCACAAAATCCCAAACCAGAGATGTTGGCATGGATGTGGAGAAAAGGGAACACTTCTACACTGCTGGTAGGAATGCAACCTAATACGTTTCTTTTGGAAAAATGTTTGGAGAACACTTAGGGATCTAAAAATAGACCGGCCATTCAATCCTGCAATTCCTCTACTAGCTATATATCCAGAAGACCAAAAATCTATAACAAAGATATTTGTACTAGAATGTTCATTGCAGCCCAATTCTTAATTGCTAAGTAATGAAAGAAGCCCAACTGCCCATCAACCCATGAATGGATTAATAAATTGTGGTATATGTACACCATGGAACATTATGAAGCCTTAAGAGAGATGGAGACTTTAACTCTTTCATGTTAACATGGATGGAGCTGGAACATATTCTTCTTAGCAAAGTATTTCAAGAATGGAAGAAAAAGTATTCAATGTACTCAGCCTGACTATGAAATCAATTTATAGCTATCATATGAATTCTATAACCCAATTATAGCCCAAGAAGCAGGGAAAAGGGGAGAGAGAGGGGAGGGGAAGGAGGAGAATGGGTGGAGGGAGGCTAATTGATGGAACCACACCTATGATGCATTTTACAAGGGTACATGTTAAATTTACTAAGTGTAGAATATAAATGTCTTAACACAATGACTAAGAAAATGCGGTGAAGGCTCTGTTAACCAGTTTGATGAAAAAGTTTAAAATTGTATATAAAACCAGAACCTTGTACCTCATAATTGCATTAATGTACGCAGCTATAATTTAATTTAAAAAAATTTAAAAAAATAAATAGTAATTTTTTTCCCTTAATAATGTTGTTGTTCAGACATAAGTAATGATTTTTCAGCCAAAGTCTCTACCAGGCTCTTGTGCATAGTTCAGTCAACCTAATAATCATGACTTATGTTATTGTTTCAGAAATATGTCTTTACACAGAACAAATAGTTATGGTCAGATTTTTCTCTCTGTCAGTGATTTCGATTCAAAGTTTTTTCCTGAAGAAAATTTTGTATTTACAAATACATAGTCTCATTAAATGGCTCACTAAATGTATAAACAATTTCTGTTTTGAGAGTTGACTGTTCTTCCTGAAGACACTGAATGCCACCACAAGGAATGGGTGACCACGGTCCATTGTTTTAGTGATTGCTTGAGTTCACAGGACAATATTCTGAGGAGCATATTAGAAAGAAAGTCTCAACCTCAAGTAATTAAATATCTTCACATGAGAATAAATGTGGACAAATGTATTTTGTGAGTTGATAGAGTTAAATATTTCTTCTCCTTATAAATAAAAAAGACTGAAGTGTTTCTATGATATTCTTTTTTTTTTTTTCTTGCAGTTTAGTCATCTGGCAATTTGGGGAAGCATAATTAGCTGGCTGGTGTTTTTTGTAATTTACTCTTACGTCTGGCCTATCCTTCCTATTGCTCCTGAAATGACAAGACAGGTTAGTTCTCCTGACCATGAGCGTGATTTGTATTCCTCATGAAAACTTATGTTAAGGAACAATAAAAGCTGATGTTACCTATTTTCAAAATAATTTGGGAAGAAAATATAAAATACATACAAAGAGAAGTAGCAGCTGATCCAATTAAATTCTAAAGTAGTTATAATAGAGATTGCTGCACCTAAGATCTCATTACTTCAAACTAACTGAACTAGAATAACTACCCTTTTCAAAGTGTGTACTTTTTGCATATAACTGAAAATGTATAATAATGTCTTAATCATTTAAAACAGCTAATGTTGTAATTATGCTTCTCAAGTAAGTGTGCTATATCCTCAAATTATTTGGTATTTGCTAATGCTCCCATGCTAATCAAGAAAAAGTTTTTTGCCAAGTGCATTGGGGCATGCCTGTAATCCCTGCTACTCCACAGGTTGAGGCAGGAAGATTGCTTGAGATGGGGAATTCAAGGCTGAAACGCCCTATTATTGCCCCTGTGTATAACCAGTGCATTCAGTTGGGGCAAAATAGTAAGATGCCATCTGTAAAAAAATGAAATGAAATGAAGTTAGATTAAAATAAAACAATAAAATAATGAGCATTTTAATTTAAAATGTTTAATAATTGGAATAGTCATTCTTAACTGCTCCAGATAGTCTACATTGTATAAGCTTCCAAATATTTTAAAGTCACATGGAAACTATTATTTCACTTATGTTAAACCTCAAGGTAAATATTTTGTAGGTTTTTATGAGTATCTATTTTTAAGTTCTACTTTTTTATGCTTATTGGGGGGGATTAGATTCTTAGTGCTTACAAAATGCATCAGAGAATTCCACTGTACTAGAACTAGAGGCAACTGTGCTACAAACCCATTCAGTTACTAACTGAGGAAACACAAGTCCAGAGTTGTTCAGCTCAATCCCTGTGGTCTTTCCACTGAACTTACACCTTTTAGACCCCCACTCTGTTCTGTGGAAGTGGGAAATGGTTCTGTACTTCAAGCCTATGGTAGCCCACTATCAGTAAATAAAAATTGTGAGACTTCCTGTTTTAGCCACAACCAAGTGGCCAGTATTGAAATAGCCTGATAAAAACAACTATGAAAACTGAACAAAATAATAGAAAATAATTCTCTAAAGGGATTACCATGGCATGCAAGAAATTCCTCATTTTCTTATCCAGTATAACAAACAGACTTCCGTGCACTTAACTCCATTCACACTGAAGTTACCCTAGTTGGCTTACTTTTATTTTCCATACAAAACTCAAAGGTTTCAGTATTCCTGAATCATAATTTTGATTCAAGATATTTGGGATTGTATTTGAGTGACAAGAAGAGTCTTGGCTTTGTGAAGTGCATTAGATAGAACTGATAACACAAATCCATGCACAGATGACAGGTCAGGAAATCAATCTATGTTTTAATTTGGGTCAATAATAAATTTAATAGATTGAAACAGAAGAGATGTTTTCATTTGCTCTGATTACTCATTAAGAACATCATTCTAACACCTACAGTGAATCTTCGAAGGGTACAGGTGAAACTTACTAAATGTAGAATACCAATGTCTACATATAGTGATTATGAAATTGCCATGAAGGCTATGTTAAACAGTTTGATGAAAATATTTCAGATTGTATATGAAGCCAGCACATTGTGCCCCCATGATTGCACTAATGTACACAATTATGATTTAATAAAAATTAAAAAAAAAAAAAGAAAGAAAATCATTCTACTGAACTCTGGAGCTCAGATGAACTCTGTTATTCTATTGAACACTTCAGGATATCATATGCTCTCAAGATTACCTGACCATGCTTTAGTCTTCTAAAGGAGTGGTAAGGAGAAGTGAACCAACCAATGAATAAAGATGAACAAGAGCTCTGGGGAAGATGACCTGAGTTTCTTTTTGATAATTTGATTTGTGACAAAAAGATATAAGAATGAGCCCTCACAGCTGCAATGGTTCTGGCTGTAGCCTTAGCTGGAATTCAGGGTCCATGGATGTGAAAACCACAGTTTGAGAAATGAATTACAAATACTAACTGGAAAAGTGGAGTTATAATTTCAGAATATTTTGAAGTTAGGCCTAAGTGCCAAACCATAAATTGTCTTTACATAAACAAGATCATAACAATTTGACCTTATACACAATGTAGATGGGGTAGAAATTATCATCATTTTGTAGATAATTGACACTGAGGAGATAAGCAATTGGGACAATCCAAATTATGACTTTAATGTCTCTTTACTGATGGTTTATCAAGTGCTTCTAATCCGAAAACAAATGCCTAAAGCAAAAGAGAAATGGTAACTTGACCTGCTGTCTTTTCTACCTAACATCCCATAGTTGTCCCTACATTCTCTACTAAATATTTTAAAAGAAGCATCTGCTTACTATCCTTACGTCTCAAGTCCTGTTCCTTTCTAAACCACTAAAATGTAGTTTTTGCCTCTATTGCTTTTCTAAAATTGCTTTTTCAAATGTTTCAATTAATTACGTATGGTCAAATCCAATACAAACTGGACCTGTCAGTTTGAAATTGTATCTACTTTTTTAGCATTTCACCTCCCTATTTTATTAGGATTTTTGTTATTCTCTTTGTGGTTCTTATCAAACCCATGACTGGTCTTTATTCATTACAGAATTGTTCCTTAACTATTGATGTACTTTGTAACTTCCTATAACATGGACCTTAGCAGAAATGAGCATACATACCAAAAACACATGCAGATAAGACATTTCACTATGATTTTTTTTACACATAAGTGATCTTGACATAGAAAGGATTCCCAAAGTCCTCCAAATAAAGTGGGGAGGGACTCAAAGGCAGAGTAGGAAACTTGAGCTAACACTGGCAGTCCAGAGTGTATTAGATACTGACATGGTGCTGAGAAACAAGGAGCTGAAATTTAGCAATATCTTTTGGGTAGAATGTATGTCTTTGGCATTCATAAGGAAATGAGGAGGAAGTGAGGCAGCTACAGTAATCCAGAAGCCACAAAGTGTTCTACATCTTGAAAGAGGAGAAGAAAATTACCATTCACTCTACTCAAAAGCATCAGAAAATTTGTCCTCTGTTTGAATTCAGGTGCTAAGTCTCTGTGAGAAACAAAAAGGCCATCCTCCAAGCTTTACCACATAACAGCCTCAATTTAAGCATTGTACATGCTGCAAGAATTCCAAGAAAATACAATAAAACTAAAATTAATCCAGGTTTTGGTGAAATATCTTGGACCCTTTCCCCAAAATATTATAATTATAAAAACTACCCACAGGGACTTTACTTTTTCAGGTACAAAGTATTCCCACAGAAGAATAAAATCTCTACTGAAGATATGAGGATTATTGCAACAATCATAATAAAAGCACAATAGAATAACTTATTCTCCCAAAACTGAGGATAAGGTGATAAAAAGCTATCTGAAAAATAATTAAAATAATTTAAAAGAGAAAAGAAAAAAATGCAAACTGAAATTTGAAAAAATAAAAAACACTAAGGGACAGAAAAACAAGTACCTTTGCAAAGAACCAAAGAGAAGTTATTTAAATAAAAATATACAGTCATCTAGTGGTATCCAGCTAAATCATTTATCAAAGACAGAATCATAGCCTCAAATGCATGAATTAGAAAAGAAGGCTGAAAAAAATCTATGACTTGAGCTTCCAGCTCAAAAAACTAAATAAAGAATAGATGCAATCATTAGAAAAAGGAAATAATAAGAAACCACTGAGACGGCAAAAAATTGTGTAGTGGAGAAAATCAACAAAGAGCAGAGTTGGTTCTTTGAAATGTTTAATGAAATTGATAAACCTCTAGCAAGATTATTAAAGAAGTATAAAGGAAATGCATAACCACGAATACCAATATCAGATACTGTGACAGCCATGAGGAGCTTCCAGCCCTTCTGGACTCACCACAGTGTCCATAACAATGCCTGATTCCCATAGGCTACTCAAAGGCAATGGCTGAACATGGGGCACTAAGCCAAGTCACTTCCAGTGATACAAACTTCTCCTTCCGTGGGTGACTTTGACTGGGGACTCACCATAAGACTAGCTAAACATGTCCTGCAACTGTGCTACAATTCACTATTCCTCCCAGCCTGGCCTTCTTCCATCCCTCTCCTCTTGCCCAGATGTCAGACTACCAACATAGTTGAAGGCTTTTTCCACCTTCTCCAACCCCTTTCCTCAGTGAATCTCTTGTTCATGTAAACCTGTCTTGGTATATTCTTCTTGGCTGACCCAAATTAACACAAATATCAAAAATGTAATGAGAGGACATTATGAACAACTTTCCACAACAAATTAATACATTTATATAAATAGAAAAATTCCACAAAAAATACAACTTAACACAACTAACAGAGGAGAAGACCCGAAAGTTTTTGGCAGATATCTGGAGGACCTCAGGCACTCAGCCTATTCTCCCCTCAGTTCACTTGGCAAATTCTGGAGCACCAGAGGAAAGCAGCTGAAATATCAGGAAAAAAATCCTCCAAAGAGCAAGATAGAGTATTGAGCAGACTTAGGAGACAAATATTAGAGTTTAGGACCCATTAGGAGCACAGCTTCAACACCCTAGGCATTCAGTTGAAAAAAAACCCTGAAGAGTCAAAGGCAAATGAGAGAGAGAGGGAACCTTACTGAGTTTCAAATCAGTGTAGTCTATGATCAAACTAAAGTAATCAGCCAGCCACCAACTAATCTGATAGGCCAAGTGAAAGGTGAATTATCTCAGGAGAATATAATGACCTAATTGTTTTAAACACAATGTATAGCAGTTAAAGGTGTATTCTTATGTAATATAATATTGAACCATCCTTGCATTCCTGGGATAAAAATGTATTTATTTGGTTGGTTATTTATAGATTATACTATTAAATTAAGACAGCTAATGCAGTGGGCCCTCCATATCTGTGGATTCCACATTCATGATTCAACAGACTGCAGATCAAAAATATTTCAAAAAAAGTTCCATAATGTTCCAAAAACCAAAATTTAAATTTGCTACACAGCAAGCACTATGTTGAATCCACATAAATGAAGCGATGTGTAGGCGTTGTGTTGAGTATTGTAAGCCATCTAGGGAGTATTTAAAGTATATGACAGATGTGTGTGGGTTATATGCCAATACGTTTCCATTTTATATAAGGAACTTCAGCACCTGAGGATTGGGGTATCTGTAGGCAGGGCAGGGCAGATACCATACCAAGGAATGACTGTACTACATTCAGGTTCCACGCAACTATGTTCATTTAGTAGCTAAGTTTTCATGTGACTACCTCCATGTCTTTTCTGGTATTTTGGTGGAAGGGAAGAAACTGACAGCTGCCCTAATACTATGTATCAACAAACTGAAATATTCTTTAAATACTCTTTATTTCTCTTTCTTTGTAGAGCAATATGGTCCTCGTTTGTCCAGTCTTCTGGCTGGGTTTTGTCATAGTCCCCATTGCATGCCTGATGCAAAATATAATGTGGAAATCGTAAGTTGAAAAATGAGTAAGTGGTAACCAAATATGTTGTCAGATTTAGCTATCCATTGCCAATGATGTGTCTTTCAAATTAAACTGAGAGGCACTTTATGAATATCAAATGTCATGGGACTTCTATAGGAATTAAATGTCTTCTACTTTTTGCCACTGAAAACTTATTAACAGTCAATTTAGAAAGGAAAAAATGAAATCAAAATGCATGGAAGGATATATGAGATTTGATAGTGATATTACCTAGTTCATGTATATATATATATATATATATATATATTTTTTTTTTTTTTTTTTTTTTGCTGTTTTTGGCTGGGGCTGGGTTTGAACTCGCCACCTCGGGCATATGGGGCCAGCGTCTTACTCCTTTGAGCCACAGGTGCCGCTCAGTGATATATTTTTTTTTCTGAAAGCAGCTCCATTTCTTTAGTCTCTAAAATTGTGATGTATATAACTTTTATCTGCTTTACAGGAGCCAATACCTAATGCTAGAGGATCCCAGATTAAAAACTAATAATAAACTGAGGAATAGGACAGAGATGTCCAATAGAAAAGCATTCTTTGCTTTTTAGAAAAAAATTGTGTAAGAATTTCTCAAATATAGTCCTTCTGAAATATTTAAATATTGGGTTAGAAGATCTCAATTTTTTTTTTACCAAGTTCAGCAGAAAAAGAAAAGCTTTGAGTCAAGGTGTTAGAAAATTCTCAACTTTCTAAAATTAAAGGTAAAGAACCCATTAAAAGATAAGTTTTTTAAATAAAAAATTCATTTATGATATGAATTACTAAACATATACTGTAACAAAAACAACAAAACTCTAAAACATAAATTTCAGACTAACCAATGAATGGAGAAAGGCATATACAGGAAAGTAAAATATTAGTTTTACTTTTTAATGTCCAATTATTCTTTAATCTCTCTACATATCAGGCCAAACATAATTATTGGTAGGCTCCAAAGGGGAGAAGTGAGTCTTTTCCAGAGTTTCCTGAAAAATACTTCAGATTTTCTTCCTTTCCTTCTTCCCTCCCCTGGCTTTTCTCCCCTCTTATTCTCTATGTGTGTGTTGCAAGGAGAGGGTTCTTTCCATTCTTTCCAGTTTCAATAAAAATTGTCTTGCCTAAGAATTTAATAAGCCTTATAAAGAACTCTTCATATTGGTATTAATTTATCAACCAAAGTTAACAATAAGTTATGAGGCCAAAGGACTGATTAGTTCATATTATTATATCCATATTTATCTGTATTATCCTGAAAGAAGTAGATGTGAGGTTTCAGAGGCAAAAAGAGACTATTATTACCCACATCAATAGCCACAGAGGTGCCCCTCACTCTAATCTTTCCCCCTGTCTAGGATGATAAAATGAGGAATGGACAGACAGGCCCACAGGTAACAAAGTTGTATGGCAGAAACAGATCTCAAAAAAATATGACCTTGAGAATCTGTATTGGAGAGTGGTTGCTGCCACCCTCCTCTTCTGAGAAAGGAGGAAAACTTTGCTTCTTAATGTAAATAATAATAATAATAATAATTCTCCATGGGAAATAAAGGAATAAGGATGATGGGGTTGTACCCTTTGGAATGTAAATTCAAACCTCAAATCTTAGGGAGAGCTCTAATACCCATCTGTCTCTAGTGTTACAATTCCTAGTCTTCATTGGCTCTAGGCCTCATCCCCATTTCTGTCCCGAGATATAGCTGTTTTCTTTATTTGGTAACTCTTGCCATTTGGGAAGGAAAAAACCTCTAATTTAAAGGACAGCTATGAATTCAGTTTTGTATTAATAGATTTGAAGTTTTGTTCATTAAAAACAATCACAACCAAAAAAATCCCCAAACAAGCCAGTTTCCATTGTTTGGGCACCTTCAACTTTGGTGTTAAAGAATGTACAGCCAGGAAGGCATTTACTCAATATCAAGGTATTCCTAGCTTGAGGGCGAAGACTTTGGGAAGGCAGAGATTCTACTGACCTAGCATAAGTAGAAGACTCACAATTTAAAATAAGTGTTTCATGTCTAAATCAGAGCATAGATTTCCAAATTAAGTATCCATGTTAAATGTCTGTACTTTCTTCTCCAACTTTCTTTCCATAACACAAAATGTCACAATTGTCATCTCAACCCAACCTGGGTTGAGAGCCAACAGGGGAAATGTGGGGGAAACGACAAATATCTACACATGATTAAGACATACAGTCTGAGAATGCCTGGAAAAAAGTGTACATTTTACATGCTGAGTGACAGATTGGGACAATACAGTAATTCTCTGACTTCTTCAGAAGGCTTATATTGATCTTCAACACAAAATGTATAAGAGTTGACTGTTGACTTCATTAATTGTTCCCAATCCAATCCACCAACCCTCACTGTTATTCTCATGACTTCATCTTAGCCAGCATAATGTCCACCAATAATTGTATCTTATTAAGACCCTAAACTCTTTTTTGTACTTTTTGGTGGTACTAGCCTGTGAGAATGAGAGCCATGGCAAAGTCAAAAGTTCATGAGCTGTCCTTAATGGATTCTTCTGCTTTGTTTCTTCCCAGGGCCAAGGCCAAATATGTGGCAAGGCTCTGGCTAGCCTGCTCCATGCCCATCACTCCTGCCTTCCCTTCCTCCAACTATGCTTAATACACCCTATTCATTGTGATACTTTTGTGTATGATGCTTCCTCTGCCTGTAATGCTCTTCCTCTCACTACTAGTTACCCCTTATTTGGAACCCAGTTTCAATCCACTTCCCCAGAGCAACCTTTATAGAAAGCCTCAATAAACTCCTACCTCTGCCATATGCTATCACAGTAACTGGTGGGTTCCCTCCTATTGCACCCATTGTCCAAGTTTGCACCTTGTAAATTTGTCTACTTGTCTATTCTCTGTCTCTCCTTGTACACTGGAAATTTTATGGAAAGAAAGAAGATGTCTGTTTTTGCTTTGCATCTAAAGGCAGCTCAAGAATATATTTAAGGAATGCGTGAGTGGATGAATGATGAATGCTTGAATATAAATATAGACCCCAGTGAAAACAAATTGCCAAAGAAAGGGTGAGCATCTCTCTGTGTTGCCTTATATGTTACAAGTCAAGATTCTGCAGGCCTAATACCTAAACTACTGACACTTCCACTCTGCCATTATCATTGCTATCTATAGCACCACTAGCCCTAGAGCTCTCTGCCTGAATGGAAGGGAGGAGTCTGCAGACAACTGAAGGAGAACTTAAGCATCAAGATTTCCTAAACAGATAGCTCAGGGAGCACAAAAAGCAGGTGGTGAGCTGGATACAGTGTATGAACTGAAGTGGTGGAAATCTGGTGAATTAGGCAAGTGATTTCAACCAGCTAGGATCAGGTGGCCACCCACAGAGGTCCAGGATGGGAGGAAGCCTTTCCAGAGTTTTCGGTTCTTGGGGGAAGCTGCTCATTGGATGGAAGCTTGGAAGACTCCATAAACTTGAATAGTATACAGCAAACAGATTCGAATGCCAGTTGGAGTCAATTGGCCATAGATTTGGTGGCTGGCAAGGCAACCATACGGAGAAGGTCTCAGTGCCCAGAGGGCTGCCATTGTGGGAAGGTCGTGAGAAGAGCAAAGCATGGCCATCTTAATTCCACCTGCTGGGATCAGAACTCCACTCTTGGGACAGGCTGAGGGACTCCCACACCCCACAGGAACTGAAGTCAAAGGGCACTGTGAGACCTGCCTCTGAAGGATTCTTGTGAGCTTTAAGATCCCAAGCCAGCAGGGTTTAAATACTGAGGAAATAATCAGCTGATCAACAAAGACAACTAAGTTTGGAATAAGGACCATAGAGATTCTTGGCTGTGCTGTCTGTCTCCTAAAAAACCACAGCACCACTGGTGTTCTGGCAACATATTGCAACATACTGTTATCAAGAGCAAGGACCTATATTTGAAATAAAGGAGGAAGTGAGAAGGAAAAAGGGGAACAAGGAGGTGAACAAGAAGAAAGAACACATGAGGAGGAACCAACAGAAAAATTAAGGCAATATGAAAAACCAAAACAGAGGAATTCCCCAAGGGACCACGAGGCAGCTACTGGAGAAGACTCCACTGATAAAGAAGTAATGGACGTGACAGAAAGGGAATTTAAAATATGAATGATAAAGACAATAAAAGGAATGGATGAGAAAATGGAAAGACAGAACCAAAAGTCAGATGAGATAAGGCAGAGCTTAAGGAAATGAAGGAGATGATCAGGGAATGTAAAGATGCAGTGGAAAGTATCAAAAGAAGGTTAGACCATGTTGAAGAAAGAACCTCATAACTAGAGGATAAAGTTTTCGAGTTAGCCTAGGCAGTTAAATAGGCAGGAAGGAAGAGAGAGAAAGCAGAACAGGCGCTTGAAGAACTATGAGACTCCATGAAGCATTCAAACATATGAATAATAGGGATTCCTGAAAAGGTAAAAAAGATTGTCACAAGGGAATGGAAGCCCTACTAGAGATTATCATAAATGAAAACTTTCCAAGTTTTACTAAAGACCCCAACACACTCCTCTCAGATGGATATTGAACACTGGGTCATCCCAAATCAACAGAGCCTCACCAAGATACATTGTAATGAAAGTGTCCAAAGTCAAGATGAAAGAATAAATTCTGCAAGCAGCCAGGAGGAAGCACCAACAGACCTATAGAGGCAGAGCCATTAGGATGACAGCAGACTTTCAGCTGAACCTTTCCAAGCCAGAAGAGAATGGTTATCTACCTTGAACATTTTTCAACAAAACAATTTTTATCCCAGAATTCTGTATCCTGCTACAATAAGCTTCAAAACTGATGAAGTAATCAAATCTTTTGCAGATATACAAGCACTGAGGAAATTTGCCACACAGGAACAGCTCTATAGGAAATACTTAAACCTATTCACCACAGTGAACCACAAGCAAAGTAAACAGCTAGAAGCTAAAGGTCAAAACTTAGCTTCCACAATGACACAAAGGATACAACTACACATTGGACTTTCACAAAATAAGATGAATAGAACTCCACCACACTTACCAATTCTCTCAGTAAATGTCAATGGACTGAATTCACCACTGAAGAGGCACAGGCTGACTGACTGGATAAAAAAGCACAAACCATCCATTTGCTGTCTCCAGAAGACATATCTAGCCTTCAAGAACAAATCCAAGACTAAGGGTTAAGGGATGGAAAACAGTACTTCAAGCAAATGGAAATCAGAAGGAAGGAGGGGTTGCAATCTTATTTTCACATACAAGCAGATTTAAAGCAATTATAGTTAAGAAAGACAAAGATGAACACTTTATACTGTTCAAGGGAACAATACAACAAGAAGAGGTTTCAATTTTAAATATTTATGCACCCAACTTAAATGCTCCCAGATTTATGAAACAGACCTTGATGTGTCTAAGGAATATGATAGCCCATAACACCATAATATTCAAGGACATCAACACCCCTCTGACAGAACTGGACAGGTCCTCTAAACAGAAACCAAACAAAGATGAAAAAGACTTAAATGTGACCCTAAAAAAACATGGGATTAATAGACATATACAGAACACAACATCTCAAAGCATACACATTTTTCTTGTCAGCCCATGGACTCCAAAATCGACCACATCCTAGAATATAAATCAAACCTCAACAAAGTTAAAAGAATAGAAATTATACCTTGTGTATTCTCAGACCACAAAGCAATAAAGGTGGAACTAAACTCCAACAAGAACATTCATCCCAACACAAAGACCTGGAAATTTAACAATCTTGTGCTGAATGATAGTTGAGCTCAGAAAGAGATCAAAAAGGAAAATCATTACATTCTTCAAACATAAGATCAATGAAGATACAAGTTACCAAAACCTATGGGATACAGCAAAATGGGTCTTAAGAGAGAAATTTCTTGCATTAGATGCCTATATTCAAAAAACAGAAAGAGACCACATCAACAAACTGATGAACCATCTATGGAATTGAAAAAAGAACAACAATCTAATACCAAATTCAGCAGAAAATAATAACCAAAATTAAATCAGAGATAAATGAAATTAAAGACAAAAGAATCATTAATTAAAGAAAATTAATGAAACAAAAAGTTAATTTTTCAAAAAAATAAATACAGTTGATAAATCTTTGGCCAGATTAACCAGAAGCAGAAAAGTCAAATCTCTAATAACCTTAATTAGCAACTATAAAGGGAAAATTACAACAGATGCCACAGAGATACAAGAGATCATCTCTGAATACTACAGGAAAATCTATGCCCAGAAAATTGACGACATGGAGGGGAATGGACATGGAATCTCACACCCTCTCCCTAGACTTAATCAAGAGGAAATACATCTCTTGAACAGACCAATTTTTTTTTAATTTTTTTTTAAATATATGTATTTTATTATTCTTCATTATATTATTCCCCCCACCCCACCCCTCCGTGGTAAGACAGAATTGATTTACAGAAAAGAATACAGAAAACACCAAAGCTCCTGGTAGAGGGAGAGATTTCAAGTGGGGAGAGAGATGCTCTCTCCGTTCCTCTCCCGGTCTTTCCCCGTCACCTCCTCTAGGCCTCTGGCCTCAGGTTATATATAACTGTATGGGTTCCTTGGCCAGGAAACAAATGAATACAGTCCCTTCCACCAGGGGCAAGGTGAATGAGTGTATCAATGAATGGACACAGTCCATCCATGGAATTCAGGCCTAGGAAATTCACAAGAAACTGACCTAGGCATAG
>CAUYRH010069583.1:0-44649 GCA_963574655.1 Perodicticus potto | reverse complement strand
CAGTGGCAGGTTCGAACCTGGCCCTGGACAGCTAAACAACTGCAACAAAAAAATAGCTGGGCTTTGTGGCAGGCGCCTGTAGTCCTAGCTACTTGGGAGGCTGAGGCAAGAGAATTGCTTGAGCCCAAGAGTTGAAGGTTGTTGTGAGCTGTGATGCCACAGCACTCTACCAAGGGTGACATAGTGAGACTCTGTCTCAAAAGAAAAAAAAAAAAAAAAAGAGCACAGGAGCGAAACACTTCTAGGTATACATACAAGTCCAGAGTAAGTATTTACTTTGAAAAATAAAAATCTGATCATCCCAAAGTGCATCTATCCCAAAGAATCTATTAATTCATAGAACATCTTTTGGATATTGTTTATCCTCTATGACCCTACCTGGCTACTGCCACTAATGTCCTCCATTCACAAGCTCTGCTTCAACCTGCTTTAATTATATATATATAATTATATTATTATTATATATATATTATTTATATATTATTATTATATAATTATATATATTATAATAATTATATTATTATTATAATTATTATATTAGTAATATTATAATTATATTATTATTATATAATTATATATTATAATAATTATATTATTATTATATAATTATATATTATAATAATTATATTATTATTTATATATATATTATATATATTATTATATATATATAATAATCATATATATGTGTGTATATATATATGTGTGTATATATATACACACACATATATGTGTCTGTGTGTGTGCATATACTTTGGTGTACAAAATGTTATAATTTTTTACTAGAATCTGGAATGGTTAAGTCAAGCTAATTAACATTTATCACCTCAAATATTTAATAATTTTGTAATTAGTGCAAATTTATTTTTCCTTGAGTCAATTTAGACCAAGAGTATAATTAATTTTACAGTCTTGGCCTATGAAAAGTAAGGATTATGCCAAAGCCATGGTTGTCTTGTAAGAACTTGGTGAAAAATCTAAATACTTTTGTATCCATAGGATCAAGAACTGGTCTTTCTTCTCTGCTATCATACCAGTCACTACAAGTGAGGCCACTTCATGTAACAGAAAATTAAGCCATCTTTGACGTCAAATGGTCTAGATTTGAATCCCAGCTTATGTAGTTACTAGATGTATGACTTAGACTAAGTCCTTTGTGAAAATTAGTTATTATGAATAGAAGAGGTTTCCCATAGTTCTAAACATGAGTTTCACAAAATTTGGCTACTGTTTCTAATCTTAATTTACCAATTGCATATATGTCTCAGTTTATGCATCAAAAAATCTGTCTCCCCAAGTGATACACAATTTCTGGCATGTATTCCAAGCTATTTGATAAATACATTAAAAGAAAAACTTAGGCAAATTAAATTTAACGGGGTTAAAGCAAAGAATGATTTATCAACCAGATTTTCAGATAGTTCTGCTCCAATACATGGGCAGAAAGTATTAATGAATAGAAAAGAAGGTATTGTATTAAAATAGCTTAATTTTTTTCTTTTCTTTTTTTTTTTTTTTTTGCATTTTTTGGCCAGGGCTGGGTTTGAACCTGCCACCTCTGGCATATGGGGCCAGCACCCTACTCCTTCAAGCCACCCTGAAATAGCTCAATTTGTTACAGCTTGGAGTTTGCCATGGTCTGAGTAAGTGGTGTCCTAAACTGAAACTTGGCTGCTGTAATTAACTGAAACAGCTATTTGTTGCACAAGGATATTCCTATTTTAGGTCCTCAGAATGTTTACATACAAAGCTACCATTCAATTTGTTATGTAGGGACTCACTGTAAAAAGGCAGCCTCATGTGAACTTTATATTAATTTTAAAAATCATGATTTGCGTGTGTGTGTGTATTATACTTTTGTGGCATAATTGGAATCTGGTCATCAGATGACTTGCTATTTCATGTGCATATACTCTATATTCTGATTGTCTAGAGCTATGAAACAAGACTTAGAGCTCATTTCTGCTCAACAGAGAGTGGACTCTCTGCTACTGGTGACTCAAATAGCTAGAGATGTCTGGGATAGCGTCACTGGTGCTGTATGTCCTAAACGCACAGTATTCCATTGGTACATTTCCTCATTTCTTCTCCACGTTTCTGGTTGTGTCTGTTGTGGCCTAGAATATCCGTGATGGTTTCTTCCCTTACGTGCTGGTGCCGGGCCTGGGTGTTGGGACCAGCTGTGGCTGGTCAGGCATTTTGCACTGTCCTTTATCTTGCCATATAAATAGCCTGGGCTTCCTCACCACCTGGTATCTTAGGACAGTCCGATTTCGTACATGGAGCCTGACTCCTCCACGACTAAGCATTCCAGTGGCCAGATGAAAATGGAATTTCGAGCATTTCACGTAGCCAGAAGGAAAACATGTAATGACTTAGAAACTACAGAACATATAACTCTGCCTCTTTCTGTTGGGCGAGCAAGTCACTAAAACTACCCAAAACACAAAATGAAGAAATAAAAAAGATTAATGATATATTATCTTTAACCTGCCTAATATATGAAAACTTCTCATCAGTAGCGTTAACACCTTAAAATATATGTCAGATTCTTGAGGACGGCTCTTCCACTCCTCCCTGAGGTCATATTTTTATAATTTTTGGCAGTCTAATTAGGTTATTAACCACGGATTGCAAGTAGAAAGTGAACACTATTAACATTTAAATCTAAAGGTTTTTAAAGTGACCAAGGTAATTTGCCTAGAGATAATATCTCTAGGTCTTCCCTTCATGACTGCATAAAGCAAGCTTGCTATACCAAATTCATGTGAGTTGAAGAATTAAGCAATAATTCATACATACCTTTAATTATCTGTGACTATGTTAAGCATAAAAATATCCCATTATGTAGCTGGATTTAATGTCCAGATTACAAGGCTTCAAACTTCTCTGACACGTAGTGCTGGCACTCGGTGGAGACTGCCTGTGCTGAAGCTCTGAAGCTGGCACTGTACAAATCTGTTTGGAACAACCCACCTTGAGCAGTGTGGCTGTATTCAATGCCAATTATATTAATCTGAAATAGCATTAAAATTTACAATGTGTGTAACATTTTACACAATGTTAATGCTTCCCAAAGAGTGGGTAATTACATATCTTTAAAGAATCCTGACTGGCTGAATCAATCCTAAATTGTGCTAACATTGTTGCCAAACTGTGGTGCAACCTCACCAAGGTACAAAGTACTCTCTGATTCTCTGTGTTTTTAAAGGATTAAGGCTGAATGTTTTTCAGCTTCAGACATGAAAAGCTTGTCGGGAATAAGTACGAATACCTATCACACATAAACTGTAAACATTATCTATCTCTTAGTGTCTATTCTCCCTTTCATCCACATTCAATTTAATAAAATATTGTTGTTTTATATGTAATATAACATTTACTTCCTTCGCTTCATTTATCTGATTTTTCTGCACGTTGGCAATCCCTTTGGCATTATGTCTATTTCCAATAACTAGGGTTGATGATGCATAAGGATGTATAATCACATAGCACAATAATCCAATGATTTAAATACTCTCGTTGTGTTCACTTTACAAATGAGGAAATGGAGGCAAAGAGAAGCTAAGTAACTTGCTTAACTGACATTAGGTTACTATTTAGATCAGTTTGATATCGCTGCCATCACAACTGCCAAAGCTTCCAACAATGTCTGCTATTATCTCATAGTTCTTCAGGTTAGAAGTCTGATACGGCCTCACTGGGCCAAAATCAAAGTGTTGGCAGGGCTGTATTCCTTACGGGAACATCTAGGAAGTGATCCAGTTTGAAATCTATTCAAGTTGTTAGCTTAATTCAGTTCTCTGAAGTTGTGAGACTGAGATTCCTATATCCTAGTTTGCTATCAACCAGGCAACAGTCTTTATTCCAAGAAGCAGTTTGCATTTCTTACTTTGCTTTCCATGAGCTCCTCCAGACCGATCTCCAATCCTTATACTACTATTGGCCTCTAACTCTCAGAATCTGCCACATTGTTTTGAGTCCAGGCAAAGTTCTTTACTTACATGAAAGTCTTGGTCCATTGGAAAATTATTTTGCTAGTGTCATTTGCAGCTTGCATAGGTTACAGGTGGATATGGTTAAAGGGGCTGTTACTCAGCTTTGCCATTTTATTCTTTGATTTTTACATAGTATTGGTTTCAGTTTTGTCTGCTCTAATAAAACACTTACAGGTAATCTATTAGAGTAAAAATAATTTTACTCTAATTTACTGAGAGCAGGACTCTTCAATCATAGTGGTTACAACTGTACTTGCATGATAATCTAGACTGGGGGTCCTCAAACTAAGGCCCATGGGCTACATGCAGCCCACCGAGGACATTTATCCAACCCACTGGGTGTTTTTGCCACTGCTGCCGGTCCTGCTTATCAGCCAACTCGACCTAGGCCTCAGTGCATGTGTGGAATATGCCCCGCACTCTCCGACTCCCCTCCTTCTCTCTGTCTTGTGACTCGTGAGACTGAGGCTCGTGATCAGAGGAATCATAAGCTTGCCTGTGCAGAGCCTGCTGCTGCCTGAGGCCTGAGGTAAGAACAAGTTAGGATTTATTCTTAGGGGGAGTTAGGAGGTCTATTTTTCTTTTTTTTTAATTTTGCAGTTAGTAGGGCCTTTTTTTGCAATTAAGGTGGGCCTTTTTTATCTGAAGTTAGGAGGTCTTTTTCTTTTTTTTTTGCAGATGGGGGCACCTTTTCTTTTTTTCATTTTAAATATTGTATTTGTATTTGTTCCCTTTTTTTTTTAATGGATTTTGGCTGGGGCTGGGTTTGAACCCACCACCTCCAGTATATGTGGTTTGTGCCCCACTCCTTTGGGCCACAGGCCCCACCCCCATTTTGTTTTTTTACTTCAAAATAAAATATGTGAAGTGTGCATAGGAATTTGTTCAGTTTTTTTTTTAAACTATAGTCCTGCCCTCAAATGGTCTGAGGGACAGTGAACTGGCCCCCTATTTAAAAAGTTTGAGGACCCTTGATCTAGACATAGACAGTTCTCCCACCTTCATTTTACTGTTGAGTACTGTTCAGGGTACTTTTACCCAGTACCCCAGAAAAAGTTTCATATAAAAGGGAGCTAGAAAAGATGAATGAGGAAAAGTGGTATTTACTTCTTATTCAACAGGCTATTTTCCCCCCATACATCCCCCATCCCTCTCTGGGTATTCCTGAGCAAAGGGGTGAAGGAAATGGTATAAACTTCCTCAGAAAATCTCTAGGAGTTATATTCATTCCTTTCCATGCATTTGTCTTGTTTTACCATTATAGTCTTCTGTGCCTAAGAGTGCCAGTCAATTACTCTTTCTCAATGCTCCTGGAGTATTATGTGATAATGCACCAATGAGGTATAAATCTCTTTCTTTCTATAACTATTGGTCATGCATAATGATTTACAGACCTACAGAAACTCATCCCAATTAATGATCCCATTCATTCTTGGTTTATAAGTTATTCACAAAAGGCATGCCAATTAATTCAACCTGAGTAATCATCAGAAATAAAATCTTGACTGGTTTAGGAGTTCCTTAATATGTTTTATTCATTTTATTGACTACATCTTAGAGTTTCTGTTAACGAAGTCCAAAAAGAGAAATATATAATAGAAGGGGAATGTGAAAAGGAACAAAACACATGACAGAAAGAGTTAGTGACAGGGTTGCAAAAGAAATGATGAACTACTGGTGTGCGTGGAATTTCTGATTATTTGAAAGACCAGGGTCAGATAGGCAAACAGTAACAGGAAAAAAAGAGATTTCAGCTCTTGTAAGACTGAAATGTTCTCATTTTATCTTATATAGTTAAAATATCTTAATTTTTAAGACATTTTTTCCTCTTAAATTATGTTCTGGGGAGACAATACTTTTATCCTATCAAATGTCTTTTTTAACAGGTGTCTCATAGTGGCTTTAGGAAATATATGTTATAATTGTACATGTATTTCTCATAGGTGTCTCATAGTGGCTTTAGGAAATATATGTTATAATCTCCAAAGCAAAGACTATAAGAGATTTTGGAAATGTGAGATGGTGTCTAAGAATGCACAGCATATTTCATATTTATAAGAAATACTATTTTTTAAACATACATGTGGGTAAGCAAAGACTGGGTTTTACTGCATTTAGTCTGGGGGCTATAATAAAAATACTTATGTCACTAAAGCATGGTTTGTTTCTACATCTCATCTACTGGACTCTTGATTTAACCTTTGTTGAATCTAGATCCCCTTCTTAATATCATTGAGTTATATGGTATATCTCTATTGGGTAGAGTTTCTTTATTCTATTTTTTAAATGATATGTAACATATTTAGGATGTGGCTCATCTAGGTCACTGGAATAGCCCAGAACTCAAACTTGCTCTTTGGAATGGAACACTTTGAATGCTTCACATTCAGCTGAAGATATTGAAAAGAAGTATCAAAATAATGTAAATAGCACACACAGATTTCTGTGACTGTGAATTTCAAAACTTTTCAGGAAGACGGTAGTAAACATGACATGATGTGACTAAGGCATCACTATCAATGCCTTACAGAAAGCAAAAGAGTTATGTCCATGCTTAATCAATGAGTTGAGCTTAAAAAAAAAAACTTTAAAAAAGCAGGAGGACCAAATTTCCTGTGATTTAAAGGGCATAAGACAGTTCATTTAGCAGAAGAAATACTTCATGCTAAACTCTTTTATCTGACTTGGCGCTAATTGCCTTAGAGCCATCCACTTTCATGTCTGTGTGTCAGGTACAGACTGAGTCTAGAAAGTACAAGAAGGCTGCTTCCTAAAGATGAAACCAGGGTACCAACAACCAGGACAAGACTGTTTGTAAAAGGTTCTGTAATGGTTTTCAAATTAGGCATGCCAGAATTCCTCGCATAGATGGTATAAATGCAAATTCTTGCTTGTCAGCCAAACTGATCGTCTGAATTGCTCTTTTACAAAGTCTGATATGTCATCTGAAGACCATATCTTGAAAAATGGCGAGTGGTGAGAAAATAGTCCTTGGGAACAGACTCTTAAACGTGTAAAAATACCTCCATATTCTAAGCTGTGTGACTTAGAGCAAGTAAAGTTCACGAATGCAGCTTCATGGAATAAAATGTAAATAAATTCTACTTCACAACATTGTTAGAAGGATTAAATGAAAAATGATGCATGACACATATGGCATGTCAAGTATTTGCTCAAAGAGAATCAGCGCGTGTATTGAATGTAAGGGCCACGCAAAGCGTGATGGTAGGTGTTAGAGAAAACAGGCGTTGTGCTTCCTCCCCTCATTCTGACTGGTGATACTAAGGAAATCATTTACTTCTGAAAAATGACCAAACTTTCCACGACATGCTATAAATTAGCTTAAGGATATTTAACCATTGAGAGGGTCTTAATAAAGCAAATGAAGAGCACATATAACTTCTATTTCCTTCATTTCTGAAAATGACAAAGCAAGGAGAAATGGATATTTAACTAATGGTTTAACTTAACGCGGATTCTGTAGACATGATCTCTTGAGATCTGGTGTATATACATTTGAAGAATAAAGGAAAGAAACAGCAGATCTTCACAAGTAAGTTCTAGAATTTATAATACTTTTCAAAATAGTTTTTCCTATTTAATGTCTATTCACATACATGTTAAAAAATAAAAGATCACAGAAGCTGCAACATACGCTTCTGCCAGTATGAATAGCAAAAGCAAAAATACAGAAATAAACAGAAGTGATTGCATTAAAACATGGAGGAATTTTTAAAGGAGATAATAAAACCATTAAAATGTTTGATAGGCTCGGTATCCGTTGCTCAGTGGTTAGGGCTCCAGCCACATACACTGAGACAGGCAGGTTCAAACCCAGCGTGGGCCTGCTAAACAACAATGAAAACTGCAACAAATCCCAGGTGTTGTGGTAAGTGCCTGTAGTCCCAGCTCCTTGGGAGGCTGAGGTAAGAGAATCGCTTAAGCCCAAGAGTTTGAGGGTGCTGTGAGCTGTGATTTTAAAGCACTCTACAGAGGGCAACATATTGAGACTCTGTCTCAAATAAAAAAAAAAGTTTGATAATCTTAGTAAAGCTACTAGGATTTTAATTAAACATACAAAGGCTTTTACAGTTTTCTGTATCTAATTGATGCTACTCTGTACCCAGCATTTTCAGTTTTTTTAATTTCATGAACTTATTAATGATACAGTAAACTTTGAACAGATTTTTTCACAAAGAAATCTTCAAAGCAATTTCTTCTCTACACTCAGAATAAAGGGATGTTAGTTACTTTCGGGTCTAGAGGAAACTTAACCTCTAATTACCATTAAAGACGAAAGCTCTTTCTACCATCTTCATTATAACATATTTTCCTGGGTAACAATTACTCCTAAAACATGTGATTTAAGACCTACTACACAATATTATTTGGATTTTTAAATATATGGTGTTAAGAATTGTTCATGACATGAAATAAATTCTCAATATTAACTCATAATTCCTTTCCATGATTCTAAAGTTAAATACTCAATAAATTCAAGCAACACAACTAAATTTGCAAAAATATTTAACATACTGGCCAAATTATTTAACTATGAAATAGCTAAAAGGTTAAATTAATCAAATATACAACTCACAGTTTTTGAAGAGGAAAATGGAATATATGCAAATTTATGTAAAAGATTCAGGCACATTGCATTATTCCACATATAGAAGGAATTTGCATTTCTTAATTTATTAATAGCAAAGACAAATATTGGAACTGAACTGGGCATTAAAAGAAACTAGAAGTAAAATTAGTGGAGGTCCATGATTATAAATTATATGAGAGAATTATAAATTAAGTTCCCACAATCCCTTAATGCAAGGGGATAAAATAAGAAGTTTATTCTGAACATATTTTAATGTAATTTCCATGTCAGCCTGGGAGGAAAAGGGCTTAACTAAAAATTTTGTGAACTTTAAAGTTCCGGCAAAGAAAACTATTTCAGTAGAACGTATTTCATTTGATGAATTCACGCAGTGATTTTCTGATAAGACATTCCCCTGTGTAATTGTTTAAAATAGCCAGATCTCAATTGTTCTTTCTTCTTATCACTATTTCTAGGACTTGTCCTCTTCCTCCTTGCTAAATAAATCTCTTAGCTTTGGATTCCATGTCCTCGCCTTCGGCACCTGCTAACACCTGCTTATCAGGTTTCCAAGTCATTCCTGCTTATTCCTTAAAAAATTTAACTCTTGGCTCACTGCCTTTCTCTTCAAATTTATCCTGCTATAATTTGTGGTGACTTCAATGCTCATAGAGACTATCCTGCCCCCGGCTTCCCCTTTCCTGATCCTCTCTCCTTGCCGATCTTGTCATCCATCCTACATCAGCCGTTCACTTCCATAAACCTACCTTTCTGGTGGACCTAGATTACACTGGTAACGAAGATCACCACACTTTCAGTGGCTTAACAAAAGTTTACTTCTCACCTTTGCAAAATGCCTTGTGAATCTATGAATTTCTCCACTGACCCTCACGTAGTTGCTGAATATTCAAGGTTGAGTTAACTGTACAGACGGTTCACCTTCCCTTGTTACAGAGTTCTTGAAGTCAGACCTAACATCTGCTCTAAGTCACAGAAGACTGTGACTATTTTGTTACATTATTTATTTGTTACATTATTTACCACCATTTCAGTATACAACCACCCCTTGAGAAAGAGCATAAAGAATGAAGCAAACTGGTGTGTAAATGTATCCCACATGGCCCACCTGCTTCCATTCCCTTGAACAATGGAAGTTATAGGGACATCTCTAAACTCAAAGAATGGTGAAAGTGGAATCTTCCTACGTAGCAGAGTGAATGGAAACAGAAAATACTTTTGTCTGCTAACACTTGAACTTGATATGCCTAATAAGCCCACTCCATCCTCAATTTCAGTTTTGTGTATTTCATCCTCCGATATAACTTTTCTCCCACATTTAATTTTGTGTATTTTATCCTCTGACATAACTTTTCTCCCGCTCACTTTCTCTGGTACTCTAACTGGGGCAATGCCTCCGCCCCACCAGGATCTACCATCCATTGTCCCCACTGTTTTCACTATTCCTCATGCTACTTTGTCATCTTTTATTACGTATTAACCCTGCTAGATTCAAGAGCCCAACATTATAATAAATTACATATAGACTTATTCACGCTTTGCTCAATCCTGACCATTTATTCCTCTTTCTTCATTGTGCTTTAGTGGAAAAACAAACAACAAAAAAGCACATCTTGATTAAGTTGAACTTTCTGCCTCATGTACGCCAACCCCTGTGAAGCGAACAGAGTTGACAGCTTTACTACTAAATGCACTAACACTTACACATGTTTAGGGCTAACTACCATTCTCACTGGTTTTCCAAAGTTTATTCATTCTGCTATTTTAAGGGGACCATTTCAAAATGTGTCCCTTCTTAAAGCTTTACCTCCTCCTTCTCAATCTTCTTTTCAGTACGTAAGACACCAAATATTAAGCTTACTTTAATTTTTTCTGAAATATTAATATACGTATATGATTATAAGAAGGAGATGAAATTTTCATTGAGGGACTAGGAGCCTTCTTCCCACCAAATCTTCTTTCCTGTCTACACCTGTGTCCATGTGGTCTTCCTTCCCTCGTTTACCACAGGCACCTCTCTGTGACCCCACGCCCCTTTCTAAGTTATATATCTTCTTCCAATTCTTTAAATCTCATTTTTTACTTAAAAACCATTGTTTGCATCCCCTTTCTTAACTCTACATCTTCTGCCAACTAACAGCTATGTTACTGGTGCTCATTAATAGTGTTTCAATATTGTTTCTTTTAATATCAAATTTCTCCAATTGTTTTTTATATCCCTTTTATCCTATTCTCCTCTCTCGCTCCTTTGAACATGTTGCAATTAGGCTCATCGAGAAAAACTGTTCTTGTTGATCTTCATGCTGCAAAATATGGCATTATTTTCTTAGTTCTTATTTATACAAGAATGCTCCATAGCATTGGTAGCTGAACACTTCCTTGACATGCTTTCTTCACAGAGCTTGCAGAATGTTATATCCTTGCTACCACCTGCCTTGCTTACCACTCTTCAAAGTTGCTCATCTTCCGTATTTCACCAACTTTTAAGTAATGGACTAGTCCACGTACCTCTGCCCTTTCCTTCTATATATACCCTCTCCTTTGCTAATCTAAATATTTTCATGGGTTTAAATACTGATGTTCCAAGTTATATTTTCCTACCTGTATCTGTTCTCTGAACTGCAAGCTTATAATACAACTACTACCTTAAGAACTTGGACAAGTCAAAAACACTGAATGTTTATGCTGTATTTCACATAAGTCCCTCTTATACCCTTTGCCTCAGTACATGTGAAGTCCACCTTCTCAGTTTAAAAGGTCAAGTAGAAATGGAATCACTCTTCACCACCCTCCTTGTCTTAGGTGACATCTCCAATACTGTGTTTGTCAAAATATCTAGTTTGCTTTACCTACAAACTATTAAATATTAAGAATATGAATATTTCTCACCACTTCAACTAGTGTTATCCCGGCCCAAGCCTCTCTTACCTAAATCATTGGAATGCCCTTCAGATTCATCTCGTTGTTTCTCCTTTGTCTACCGAAAGCTTATTGTCAACACATAAGCCAGAATGGTTGCTTAAATATGTCAGTTCATGTAAAGGTCTCTCATCTTCTCAATGGCTTCCCATGCTACTTAAAGCAATAGTTGACATCTTTACAATGACCAGCCAGTTCCCATCATTTATCTGACTCATCTCCTACTTCCCCCAGACTGCCTTAGTCACACTGGCTTCCTTGAAGTTCCTAGACTAGGAACAGTCTAGGCCTCTCCCATCTAGGTGCCTGGGTACCTGTTTTATACACATCTGCAAGACTGATGCTTCACCCTCTTCAAGATGTTCCTCAAATCTCACATTCCCAGAGGTTCTTTTCACACTCTCTCTTTTTTTTTTCCTAATTGAATTATTGCATCCAAGCTAACCACTTTTCTTTCTAAAGGGTAGTTCCTTTCCCCCTTCCCTGCTATGTTTTATTTCAGAGTGGTTATTCTTGTTTGAAATTCTGTTTTGTTTCTTTGCTTGTTTGAGTCACACAATTCCCTGACTATAACTGAAGCTTCATTTTCACAGAGATTTTCACCAATTGTATTCTCTAGTATAACCTCGGTATATGGCTGATAGTTAGATGTATGTCTATAAATTAATATTAATAAGAATCATCTATGAGGAGAGAAGGTGAATTCTCTCCAAGGAGTAAAAAGCATAAGAATTTGGCCACTTTCAATTTTAAAGCATTAGGAATTGAAATAAAGAGATGCAATCAACTTGATTTAGTCCGATCAATGGAGATCAAATTGTTCCTGGGTTTTGGGTTTGTGTCAAGCACCATGGATTTTAAAAAATAATAATATTAACCTAAACCCTTGCTTTGAAATCACATCAAAGTCAGAAGAGGTAGGTTGACATAGTAGTTGCTCTGTTTGTATGAGTGCCAAAGACAATAAGAAGAGAAGGGAAAGTAGAATCCTCCTGTAATTCAGGGAGTGGACACGTCCTACACAGCAACATTATTTCTCAGCTACTTGGGTAAAGGAGACTATTTAAATCATAAATATAAACTTAGATTTAAAAATATTTTCATAAAGTCCATGCTGTAGATGGAATGTGTGTATCTCCACAAAATTCATATGCTGAAACCTAACTCCAAATGTGATGGTATGTAAAGGACTTCTGGCTGGTATTAATTTGTGAGGACAAATTGGTGTCAGTTTAGGATAAAACCTAAGAAAATTCCACGGCCTTTCCACCATGTGAATCACAAAAAACAACCAAAACAATGGGTGTCTATAAACCAGGAAGCAGGTTCTCAACAGCACTAGAATCTGTCAGAGGCATGGTCTTGGATTTAGCCTCCACAACTGTGAGAAGTTAAATGTTGTTGTTTAAGCCACACAGTTATGATTATTATTATTTTAGTTATGATTATTATTATTATTTTATTATTATTGTTTCAGGTTCATTGACAGTACAAAATTAAGTTGCACTGACTGCATTCGTTAGGTAAGGTCCCTCTTATAATTGTGTCCGGCCCCCAAGAGGTGTGCCACACACCGTGACTCTCATCACTCCACCTCTTCCCCATTCCCTTGTCCCCCCAACCCCTGCCACCTTGAATTGATCTAGTTTTTCTCTTATGAAGGTATGTATTAGATCATCTACTGCCTTCATATTAGAATTGAGCTCTTTGGATTCTTGCTTCTCCATTTTTTTGATATTTTATCCAACTCTATCCAGGTTAATACAAAAGATATAAAGTCTCCATCTTTTAACCCTATTGAGAATGGTCCACATCACAAAGTCTCAAAGCTGCAGATGCTGGTGTGGATGTGGAAAGAAGGGAACACGTTTACACTGTTGGTGGAACTGAAAACTAATACTACCTTTTTGAAAGGAAGTATGGAGAATCCTCAAATAACTCAAATAAGACCTCCCCTTTGATCCTGCAATCCTGTTACTAGGCATCTACCCAGAAGAAAAAAGATCATTCTATGATAAGGACATTTGTACTAGACTGTTTATCGCAGCTCAATTTACAATCGCCAAAATGCAGAAACAACCTAAATACCCACCAACCTGGGAATGGATTAACAAGCTGTATATATATACATATATATATATGTATGTATATATATACATACATATACACATACACACACCATACTATTCAGTCTTTCAAAGGTCATTATTGTTGTTACAACAGCCCTCATGGACTAGACACCTGGTTTGACAGAAAAGATAAATTCTTTTGCTGTCTTTTAGTAGGATTGGGAGATTTAAATGCCTTATTTTATTTAACCCCAAATAAACAACACCAAATAATAAATCTCGCAAGCATATAAGAGCAAGACACCATTGACATTTCTGTATGCCTACCTACATGAGCTTTAAAAATTAGAAGGAGAAAGTAATACTTGAAAGATCACAATTTTGTGATGCACATGTTATATTAAAACATGAAGGTATGCAATATAGCTAACATACCAGGGTAAACCAGAATGTCCAAAGGAAAAAAAAACTTCTAAGATACTGCTTTTATGCACAAAGCTATTGAAAACTATTCTCTTCTGTAGTTTCTACTAATGATTGGGTATCTTGGCCTGGATGCTAATGTTTAGCATTAAAATTATATAACAATGAATATATATATATATATATATATAATTTCATTTCTCTTGTTGACAGCAAGAAATTTGGCAAAACAGCAATAATCTCTATTATGTACACATTGCCTCCTCCCCATTATCCACAAAAGTAGGCACAGTAAGTCATAGAATAAATTTTTTAATGAGCATTTGAGTTTGCTAGGGACATTTTGGGGTTCTCCCCAAAACAAGAGGTTTTGAACTTCTTTATCTTCTTTTTATTATTGTAAGTTCACATCGGTCTATGAAAATTGGGTCAACTTCAGGAGGTGGTCAATGTAGGGAGGTGGTCAACCGTGGAGGCTCTACGGCACCATCTTCTTTGGTGGCCTTAGCTTTTGAGTCTATTAGGTAAGACAACCTTTAAGACAATTCCAAAGCCATAAATTCTGGGATTATACAATCTTTCAAATTGGCAGCCCCTGATCCCGTGCACGCATTCCTTGAAGTATTGTGGCACTGTCATTGAGAGCTGAGGACAGACCCCTATCTGAAGTCTAGCAGAACCTCTCTCCAACAGAGCCGTGTCTACATAGCTCCTGCTGTGTGTGTCTTACTAGTCTCCCTTTGCAAGCCTTGGGCATTGAGGTCAGGAGAAAACTCATCATATTTCACCATTAGCAACTATTCTCCTGTTGTGGGGAGACTAGGGAATCCCCAGCATATGACAAATGAGGCCGGCTGACAGCCAAAGCCTGCTGTCGTCCTGAGCTGCTGCAACTTTATCCTCCTTCCCTGTGACAGGCTAGTCAATGAAAAATGCCTCTCTTCTCTGTCTTATCGTCAGCTCTTTTATCTCATCATATTTATTACTTTGGACGTGCCACCTGGTGTCAGGAGAGGTATTGGAAGAAAATCAAGGTCCTGGTTAAGTAAATTCTGTCAAATTAGACAGAGTCACAGCAGACCTTCAGTTCACTGGAGAACATTAATATGGCTCTGTGTATGCCAAGGATGCAGGAGACGCACCTCCTGCCAACTCTAGTCTCAAAACACATCCACAACCTGACCATTTCTCTCTACCTGACTGATAGCCCAGGAATCAACCGCTATTCTCTCTCCCCTAGCATGCTGCCGGATCCTAACAGTCTCTCTGTGTCTACCCTTCATCTCCATCTCCGCAAGGCACGCATAACTATCCTTAACTGAGAAAATGCCAGGAAAGCTATGTTAATCAGTTTGATGAAAATAGTTAAGATTGCATATGAAACCAGCACATTGTACCCCTTGATTGCACTATTGTACACAGCTATGATTTAATGATAAAGATAATAAAATAAAAAAATAAAATATGTCTCAGATTACTGCATTCTCTTGCTCAGCATCTCCGCATGACTTCCTGACATTCTTGCCATCAAATCCACCATTAGCAAGGGGAACTGTAGATTCCATAAGACGTGGACTTTTGATTTCTTTTCACACATTCTTTGCTTCTTCCCCCTCCTTATTTCCTCCTTTCTAGTTACCATGCCCTTCTCCCCATGCCAAGGACACACTCAGTGCTCCTCACTCTTGTTGCCTCAGGCTTTCATTTTTCCAGGAAAGTATTCTCCATTCACTCACCTAGTATTCTACCTCATGTGGAGGTTTTATGTTCAGAAATACTCGTTATGTTGTTCAGACCAATGATCTAATAGAAAACCTTTATCATTCTACCTTCTTATCTGACTTTTATTTTTCATAACAATAAGGAACATAATTTTCTATATTTTTGCTAATTCGCTTAAGTTAATTCCTCTTGAATTTCAAAACTCATGGAGAGAGGGACTTGTATGATTCATCACTGGATTCCCAGTGCCATGTGAAGCACCAAATCATTATACATTGAGGGAAAAAATTTAAACAGTGAATTCACGATTGGAATCTTTGTAGCATTTAAGATAGTCAGAATTGATCAGGAATTTTACCAGTATTATTTATTATTCTAAACCAGTGGTCTGCAAACTGAGACCCAAGTGCTACATTCAGGCTGCCTCCCTTGTTTACAAAGTATTACTGCGTCACACTAATACTGCTCTTTTCACTGCTTTTAGCCCATGCCAAACAACCTCAAAACCCACCCGCAAAAACATGGCGTGCAACATGTGAAATATTGACTCTTGGGCCCTTTACAGAAAGCATTTGGCCAAAATTACAAAATTCTGTCTTCATTCCTCATATTTATTTGTTCGTTGACATTGTTGCTTTTTTATTTTTCTAATTAACTCAAAATAAAACTGGGCTCAACAGAAACTTACACACATGCCTGATCACTTAAGAAAGAAAAGTAGAGACAGTCGTGAAAGCTCCTTGTGAATTATTCGACGTCAGACCCAGTTGCGTCTGTTATTACAGATGTTCTTATCATTCTGTCATTTAGTCAGGCTTGTTTTCCCTAAGATAATGGTATTTATAGGAGAAAATTATCTGGATATTCTTTGTTCCTAATGTTAGAAATTATGTAGATCAATGTTGTTTGCATAAGATGATGTTGTTTAATTTTTCCTTCAGGGAGCTTCTTGCCCAAACGTGCCTTTTCATTTCCACTTATAATAGACATTTTGTACAGATCGCTTTTCCTTGGCAAATGTTTGGCTTCTACTGGATACAGGGGCAAGATACTGAAAAAGAAGGAAACAATCTTTTCTGCTCAGATTCAACTTTTATTCTATTGTCAGTTGCCAATTGGAGCTAATTTTCTGACATAAAGAATTCCCATCAGGAAATCAAGAATGAAAATAAATTGTTTATTCCCTAGTTTTCTGTGGTACTCAGAATTTTCAAAGAATAGAGTTAGTCTTGGTCCCACATCTGTGGTATAAAATAATGGTAATAATCACACATAGCACAAGCCTAAAATATATAATTCAGTTTTCAGGATGAGACAAACCTAGGTGAAAGCTCTGCTTGGCTGGTTACTGGTCAGAGTCCCTGAGGCTTTCATTTGCCTTTGGCATGGTGGATAACAGCTTGCACACAGGGAGAGTCAAATTTAGGGCCATTTAACACATTGGGGATATGCACAAAAAAGAATTCCCTCCTCGGTTATATAGGATACAAATGTCTCAAGTTCATCCATGAAAGTTTTCATGAATTCTTAAGTAATATAGCAGCTGTTTTCAGTGCTCCTCCAGAGAGTCTTGGCCCCTCTCACCCTCAGGCATCACCAGCTTCTTCATGCAAGCACTACCAAACCCCAAAGGGACTCCTCTCTCCGGCTAAGGGATCTGCTCAGTTCTTGTGCAGGTCAAATCAGAGGTGACATCCTCGGGAGCTGGAACTACGTATGGGAGTGTGCAAGTGCTGATGGTTACATTTTCAAAAATGTTGAAAATTGATTATTAAACACAGTCATTACTAAAAATTAAATTATACAAATCTAAAATCAAATATAAAACATTAAAAATAAGAGTAAACTACACTCAAAACTCATCACTTCCTAATAATTTTGCATTTTACTCTTGTCTATATTTCCAAGTTTTTTTGTTGTTGTTTGTTTGTTTGTTTGTGGTTTTTGGCTGGGGCTGGGTTTGAACCCATCACCTCTGATACATAGGGCCAGCGCCCTACTCCTGTGAGCCACAGGTGCCGCCCTGTTTCCAAGTTTTTCATGTCTTCTTTGGACACATCTGCAGGGTGGATTCCATATAACGATCTCCTAGTGTGTCTCCTCCCAATTCCATACTTGGCAATGTCATTTTGGAACTTGAAATTGGCCAGGCTGAGAATATTTCCACCAAAGAAATCAGAGTTATTTGTTCAGAGAGATGATTGTTAAAATTCAACAAAAACTAATGGAAATTAGTAGACAAATACCTAAGCTTCCTTACCACTTTCGTTGGGGCAAGTCAAAGTGATATACTATCCTGTTTCCTAGAGGTGTCCCAAGAGGATTGAGTTCCAGATGTTCACAGTGGTAACAAATTAATGAAAGAGAAAACTGGCATTGGTAAAACCCTAGTGATGGTTACCATAAATTAGGCCTAATAATAGGAGTTATTCCTATGTTATTGGAATCTCTAGTATGATTTGGCAGTGATAGGATTCCAGAATAACTGGAAGGCAGGCGGCAATAATTAACTAGCCGAGGCAAGCAAAAAATAATTACCATAATACAAGCAAGTCCAACAGGGCAACCAGGGAGGCTTGACATGTAGAAATCTGTTGTAATGGATATTAGAATGTGGGGTGAGAAAACTGAGCCTCCAGTGAGAACGTTGCTGTGTGTCCGTGTGTGTGTGTGTGTATACACAGGCACCTGCAATTGAGCAGAAAACTACTGTAAGCCCTTGTCCAGCTTTCCAACCTAAATCAGTTCTCAGAATCAACCACAAGTGATTAAAAGGAGTCTTTTGAACAAAATTACCAATGAAAGGTTCACATGAGGAAGAAACCTGTAAAGCCAGAGCAGGGATATGCAATACCTATTCCATCCATCCTTCCTCAGAGGAAGCTATTGCCATTTCAAGAGAAACTAGGTGGGGAAAGGGTAATACTTAGATGTTTCAAGGACTGTTGATGCACTGCTATAGTGTCCTAGCTCACCATTTTCCAGATCAGCACCACAATAACCCCCATGTTAGGGTAGGGGCACACACGTAGTTACCAGATGGGCCAAATGGGTCACTGTATGGTTGGTGAATGTCTTCCCATCATCAGGGAAGACATTCTTAAAAGGTGTCTAAGATTGGCTCACTGAACAATCCAGTAAGGGTTATCATAATTAAAGCCAAGCACAAGCCCATGCACTGCCATTTCCCCATGGTGAGACTAACTTAGAAAACCAGGAGCAATGCCACACCCCTGGTGGAATGGCAAAGAATCCCTCAAAGACTTCCGGATATAGGACTAGTGGTCCCATCATATCATTGTTTAATTGACCACTGTGGCTCCAGCAAATATGAGCTGGGTCATGGTGGATAACAATTAATAATTGAAAACTTACGTAAGTAGTGGTCCCAGAAATAGCTACAGTGCCCAAGATAGTCTTTTTACTACAACACATTAACATAACCTTTGAAAATTGTCAAATGTCTAATGATCTTGAAAAATGCATTCTTTCAATCATATCAGAAGAAGGAATAAAAGGCACTTCGTACCCATCTGGGACATAAATGATTATAACTTGACAGTCCAGGTATGAGGCCACTTTAATTCTCTTAATTTCTGTCATCATCTTCCATTGAACATTATGTTGGTCCATTCAATTATCAAATCTTTTGAGCCAAAGTGACAAGTAATCAGATGTCCTGATAAGAAAATGTTGGCCAGAACATCAGAGACACACACCACAAAGATTCAGGTGCCTGACATGGTGGTAAAGACTTTAGGGGTCCAAGATTAGTGGCATGTGAAGACATGCAATCCAAGTTAATTGTTTCTCAATATCTTTTTATCTATATAGATGTTAGTTTTCTCATTCTATTTTCTTTCTCTTCCCCCTGCTATTCCTACTATCTCTTCCTCATTCTCATCCTTCTTCTCCAATTCAGATTTGACATTTTTTCATTTTAATTGTCTTTCCAAAGCACAAATTCTGTAATCATTGATCAAATTAATTTTAAATATTCTTCCTTTCCTTCCTGTTAATTTTGTTAATCCTTTTAGTTTATTAACTTTGGGTTTGTTGTTTAAATACTTTCTAGCAAAACGAGTCAAATATTTGATGCATTTAGTTTTAACATGATCTTACATTCTAAAATTTCTTTTATAATTCCCCTGATCATTGCTAGAACATTTCAAAAAGAAATTAAAATTACAAAAAAGAACTTTTCACACCTATGGCATATATGGCACTAATTTTAGTTCCTAAAATAATTGTAGCTTTTGTCTTGATTATTTTCTTTTTAAAATAAGACTGTTGTTTTTTGCTCTGTTTCTTGGTGTTAATTCCCAAGTGGATTTTTTCTTGCAGTAATCTTTCATTATGGTTACAATCCTGTCAGGTAGTAGTACTCTGCACAATTTATAAATTAATAGAGGAATTTTGAAAATGAATATGAACATTAAAAATAAGCATGTTGTAGAATTTTCCTGTTTTTAAGTGTGTAAATTTGAGATTTTCAGGCAGGATTCACTGAGGTAATCTCAGCCATGACATTTGATCTATACAAATGTGATTTTTTTTTTCTGTCCCTGTCCATCATCAAAACTCTTAAGGGCCAGTAGGCCACTGGAAATTATTCTAAAAGCTGATCCATGAGCGTCTCCTTTCTCAAAGCTTGAGAAACAGATACGTCTGTCTACCCCAGTTACTATTCCCTCCTCATCACTTCCATTTAGCTAAGATTCTCTTCTGATAGTCTGACCTTTGTGTCTATACTATGTGTATGCAAATATACAGATATATGTACTTTATGTATTATATATATACTTAATATATTTACCCCATTTCCATTTATTCATTTTATCCATCAGTCAGAACTCTCTTAAAGTCATATTATTTTTTCTTCCTCTATACACCTAAACATATTAAGACAATATATTTCGAAAGTTTAAGGTTATAGTTTCCTTTCACTGTGATGGGCATATATCTACCTTATTTCGTTAGGCCAAATCTCCTTAAAAACAGGAGTGGACTTTCAATACAAATTATTTCCCCTCGTGTGAAACTTGAGTAGTACTTTTTATAGAAATGGGGGGTGATTAATGAATGTTCTTGAATTTTATTAAGAAATTAACTTTTCTTCTCTGCTCAAACAGTATACCCATGTAAAACTAGGATTATACATTTCATTGAAGAGTTATGTTGATTTTTCCTTGTAAACTGATCCTCCTTTTGAATGTTCCAGCAAGCTTCTGTAACATTTTGGAAGGCATTGTTTGTAGAATTCCATTACATCTCTCTCCTAACTGTGAAAATGAAAAACATAGCTAATCCACAAGTACTATTTTTTGGACTCATTTATTAGGGTCTTCCTTGAATATATTTATATATCTAAATTATGTCAGAGTTCATGCTGTTTTTTGTTGTTTAGATCAAAACCTCGAGCTGATTGTACATAAATATTAAAGTATTTGTTCTGTTTCTAACCCATGCAGGTATATTGCTGCTCAATTCTGTCACTAACCACCTGGAGTTAGTGTGGATACCAGAGGTTTTTACTCAACCTAGGAATTTATTGACATTTGGACTTGGATAATTCATTGCTATGGAGGCTGGCGTGTGTCTTATAGCATGTTAAGCAGAATCCCTGTCCTCTGCCCATTAGATGTCCTCATTAACCCTCCATTCCCACTCAGTTGTAACAATCAGAAATATCTCTGGCTGTTGCCGGATGTTTCCTGGGCAAATTCATCATCCTTCCCTATTAAAAACCATTGCTATAGACTGAATTTGATTTCATCTTTTAAAGAAATTAAGAAATGTTTGTTTTATATCTTTTCTGTGCAAGTTATTTTTCTTATGTACATTTACAAACACAAAGGTATTTTGCAAATGTTCCTTTATGCCTTACGTACACCAAAGCTTTTCCTGGGCTCTATGTGTTTCTATAAAAGCAACTTGAAATGTAACTATTAAATGTTCAGAGGTTACACTTGGATTATGTACTTCCTCCCTGCCCTGTGACGACTACCATGACCAAATACACATTCGCACACTCACACACACACACACACACACACACACACACCATGCCCTTGGCTTTGGTTACCCCTAAGGTTTTATTTTTGCATTGACATGTGTGAAGCAAAACAATAAAAATGGAAAGCACACTTTAAATACATCCCGAGACCAACGACCAATAACTACGTAATCAAAGTAAGTCATCATGATTTCTTCAAAATGTGAACTCTAATCATAAACAGAAGCTAAAACATGAGCTTTACATCCTCTTCACCATAAACCAGTGAAGTCAAACTGCTTAGCTCTAGACAAATCAGCTTAAACAGCTCTGTCTGCCTTGAAAATGTGTTAATGTATAAAAGCCGATAATGTAGAAAATGAAAATACCCCAACCTTTGTGCTTTATAAACTATGCTGAAACTGCTGCAAGAGGGAAACTGTAATTTTGTACGCACAATAAACTTTAATTATTTTTTCTAATTTGATCTGGCTTTATTTTTGACACATGTAATATTTGAAATTATTTCTCAATGGTAAAAGAATGCTGAGAGACAATGTTTCAAATACAATGCTTTAAGAGCCATCATATAATAATAGTTGTGTGAAAGCATTCAAAAAAGGAGACTATACCTTTTTGCTCTTTTTAATTTGAAGTCAAGCAACGTATTTCTGCCTTTTGCATTATCCTGTGCATTTAATTGCACCACCAAAAAGAACAGTCAGTGCCAAGAGTTGTCTAAGCATGACTCAACTCTGCTTAGGTGAAGGCAGCCGGTGTAAGTGTAACGAAAAGTTCTCTGACTTTTAGGAGACCCGTGATCATTAACCTAAACCAAGTGATAACCAGCCCTGTGATCCTGAGCAAATTACTTAGTCTTTTTAGGTATAAATTGTACAATTTATTTAATAAAACTGTTGGATTAAATTACATCTAATGTAACCTTTTAACATTTTAGAATTCTACAATGCAAATAGCAATTAAATTTTAAAATCTATGTAACATAATATGCTACCATGAGTAAAAATAGAAACAACTTTCTGCATATCTTCTTCAATAACTAAAGCAAGCTGGAGAGGTCGCCAAGAACTCCATAGAGAAACAAAAAAGGTGTTAGGATGGATCACTGGGGTCCCAAACAATAAGGTCAAGAATGTCATTCTCTGAACTTTCAAAGAAAATTACATGTTGTCTGAACTTGCCCGAAAGGATACTGTAAGTAAGGTTTCTTGACTTCATTCTGAATAGTTGGCAGTCCGTGCCTTTTGGGAATATCACAGCATAATATTATTCAAATATTCTTTGACTCAATGCCAGGGTGATTCGATTCAAGTTACATAATAAAAGGAGCCTCAAGCCTCTGACAGAACAAGTCTGAAGATTTGGGGAACATAATAAAATGGTTTTTAACTATGAAAGGAGGTAATTACTTGTCTACTTTAGAAAAAGTAACTTTAAGAAAAATGACAGTACAAAGAACAAAATAATGAAATACATGCACTCAAATTTTTAAATGTACAATGCAGTATTGTTAACTGTAAGGACAATGTGTCATAGCAAATCTCTATCGCCTGTTTGTTTTCTTACCTGAAATTTTATTCCTGTTGACTAACAATTCCTTCATTCCCTCACCCCTAACCCACAATTCTGCCACTCTCTGATTCCGAGTTTCACTATTTTCAATACTTTAAGAAGTGGTTAAGTGTGTAACTCCAAAGGGGAAAAAAAGGACATTTGTTCGCAGCTCATCAAGCCCTAATGCCCGTATAAATCAAACAAAAAAGTTCTGTGTTCATCAACCAGTTTTCCTGTGACGCAGAAGATAGTATAGCCAGTAAAGAAGGAAAGAGAATTCCTTTAAGCATATAATTGATATGGGCATTATTTTTCCATTATTAAAATAAAAATGTCTTCTCATAACCTTTGAACAAATGGAAAATAAAAAATAAAAAAACATACGTTCTTGGAAACAGCAAAATTTCTCATTCATTTTGAAACAGTTACTGTGTAACCCTTGGGAAAAGGCTCTGAAAATGTTACTTACATTAGCACTCAAGCAGAAAAATCAACTTTTATTAGGATGGTAAGGAGTGTCCTGGGGGAAGATTCACCCAAGACTCATGGAGCATTGCATAAACATAACTAATGAGACAGGAAATACTTTTGCCATAAAACTTAGAAAAAATGTCTTTCCTATGTTACTAGATATTAAAAACTGCATTTCATGCCTTAGGCCTGGAAGCCAGTTGGATAGGCTGTTCTAGAAATAGAACCTATACAAACTGTATTTCTAGATCTCTGCCGCATAGCAAGTCCATGTAAATAATGATAAGAAATAAGATTAGTGAAATTAAATAAATTCATTAATATGTTAATAATGAATAAATTTTTAAGATACTAATAACAAGGAATATTTTAAAAACATTTGAATTTTTTCCAAATTTGACACCTTGGAACCCTGAGAATCAGCCTTTCTATTATAACAGAACTGTGATATTTACCATCTAACTCACATTTTCTCTCAGTTTGCTAAAATGTTATCCCTCAAATGTCAAAAGTTTTACCTTATCAGAAGCCAGATTTGAATTTGGCTGTTTCTACTTTCAGTCCGCACAGTTCTGCTGTTAATGTGCTGTCCTCTGTCTCTTCCTCTCCCCCACATGAAAAGAAACTTATAATAATTTTCATGATAGCATTATTTATAATGGACACTAAATGGGAGAAATCTGAAAGTTAATATGGGTGAAGTGGATAAACTGTATTTTAGTAAAGCAATGGAATACAAGATTGCAATGAAACAAACAGAAAGGTTGCTAACATGATAATATGTGCACTTTCTAAGCAGTTGATACACTGCTGTCTTCTCATTTTTTATAAGTGTAGAAAAGTAACTGAAAAAATAGTTATCATAAATAAACAGGAACAATGAGTGCTCCTCCCGTGCTCCTGCCATTGCCCACACATCCACAGCCCTTCTCTACCTCATATATCAAAATGTGCTCACTGTGTATATCATTTTCTCAGGGAGACTACGGAAGAATTTTTTTTTCACCTAATCCATGAATTCATTTTTAATCAAAACATTTCTTCATAGCAGAACAAGTTATTGGAGAATTACTTTTGGATTCCAGCTATGGGATAGAGAAGACAGATGGGTGAAGCTCATTACTCAAATGTGACTATGAAACGTGCTGCTTCACTTTCCTGAGCTAAGGCCATCTTTGCCTCCAGTTAAAAAGAGGAAGAGCCACAATGAAGAACGTAGGAAAAATATTGCCAATCACTGCCTAACTCCAATGGAGGGAGGTGAGAACTGACCTATATGATTCATTTTATATGTTACCATCTATCAAGTCATTGAACACTCACATACCTTCACTATGACGATTCTGTGGGTCAACGTTCTTTGACTTGATCTAGGTCACTATATTACTTGGAAAACACTTTTAAGAAATTATGGAATATGTACATATACGTCTAAAAAATACTTATTAAATTTGCTATTAACTCATTGTCCAAATTCTTGAATGCTTTGTCAATCATCGTTCCTGTTTATTTATAACTATTTTTTCAGTTACTTTTCCACACTTATGAAAAATGAGAAGACAGCAGTGCATCAACTGTCTAGAAAGTGCACATATACTTTCCAGTGGTACATAGTAGGAAAATGATATTATAATTTGATAGTCTTGGATTGTGAAGCTAATGATTTTTTTCCAGGTAACGTTTTAATTTACTTTGTACTGAAATAGGATATACATATAGAATCATGTGCAAACCATGAATTGGAATTCAAAAAAACTTCCACAAAGTGAAACCACTTTGTAATCAATCAAAAATCGTTATTATTATCCTGACTCCCTTTTATGCCCTTCTTGGTAATTGTTCCTCTTTTCCCAAAAGGCAAACATTATTCTTAATATCAGTGGCAATGCATATTTTGCATATTTTAAACTCTACATAAAAGGAATTCTATAAAGGCACATGCTCTTCCCCATCTAGCTTCTTTTCCTTGTTATCAAGTCTATGAAATTCGCTTATATTATCATGTTAGCAAACTTTCTGTTTGTTTCATTGCAATCTTGTATTCCATTGCTTTATTAAAATACAGTTTATCCACTTCACCCATATTAACTTTCAGATTTCTCCCATTTAGTGTCCATGTTAAATAATGCTATCATTAAAATTATTATAAGTTTCTTTTCATGCTCATTTAATTGAACATATACCATGAGTGAGACTTTTGCCATCATGAGGTTATGTGTGTTCAGCTTGAACAGATACCACTGTACTGCCAAGCCCCTCTTCAAGAGGGCTATACTAAGGCACACTTCCATCAGAACTGTTTGAGAACTTTAATCGTTCACATTCTTGCCTGTTAGTGTCATTAATTTTTTGTCTATACTGATATTTTTAGCTTACATTTACTAATATGTAAAAATTATTCTCTTTAACTTTACCAAAATTTCCAAATATTCTTTTCTTGCTCCTTTCTTATTCTATTTCAAGTTGGGGAGGTTAAAATTGACCAATGTGCCTAGCACTGGGAAGCCTTGTAAAGAGGTATTAAAAGAGTATAAGACAAGAATCTGGTTATCCATTATTTTAGAGTCAATTTAAATATAAATCAATAACAATAACTCACAACCTTTGGACCAACTCAATTTAAATATAAAATGGACTGCCGAAAAGGAACACAATGTTAGGAAAATGTAGGTTTATAGTCAGGAAAGACCTCAAAGTAGGTGTGTCCTCTGCTTTCTGTAAGATTTTCATGTTTTGGTTAAAGGTCTAAATCCTCAGTGATCTAAAACTTATCCTGACCAATCACATTCTAAATTAAGTCATTCTTCTGAAGTTCCTACAAGAATAATTTGAAAAGTAAATTAATTTTAATAATTTACAAAGAGAAATACCTGTTTCTTATATTGATATTCATATATAAAACTGAACCAACATCAATAATAAGTTATTGGGTAAACAGCCTTTTTGCTGCTTTGAAAATGTCAGTATATTCTTTCTTTTGATCTCATTCAAACTATTTATGATGCAATTGCTTCATTTTTCTTCAAAATGAATGAAAATCCAGATAGTTGTTCCCAAAATATGTTGAAATAGGTGCTATCTGCCCCTATTTTGAAGACTAAACTCTCGACATGCTAAACATGTGGCCGTTCAGCTGGAAATGCTGAACATTCTTCCTGTAGCAGCTCTGGTAGACTAGGAGAAGAAACAAGGGGCATCTTAAACCAGGATTTCCAGGGAGACCACCATGTGCCCTATGCTCCTCCAGCTACACTGGAGATCGCTTTTCTTCTTTTTCTTCCTTGCCCTGGGCTAAGAAACATATAGCTAAATAAACCTAGCTTCATATCCAGCACCATCATTCTATTGATTCTGCCTGTAACTCTGATCTCTCTCCTGCTGGTACCTCCAGGCAAATGGTCCTTGCCTTCCTAAAGCTTGCTGATAATTTGAAACTTCTAAACCACTATTTTGGAGTGCCCTTTACCATGCGGAGGACTTCATTGTTACCTTTTTGCCATCCATCTTTATTCCTGGAAAAATAGCTGCACATTTTTAAATATTGAGCAATTGGAAATGGGTTAGCAGTTAACCCCATTGAGATGTGAGCCAACAGCTGCAGTTAACAGCATCTGCTCTCTGTCTCAGTCCAGCTACAGTTAATAAGAAATAAACATTCATACAATTTCAAGACAGCCTGCCTATCATGCTACTAAATGTTTGTGTTTGCTGATGCGGTGGTGAGACTACTTTTTTGCTATCTACAGCAGTTCTCTACCCATGAGTATTGCTCAGAACAAAACTGGGACCTCAGAGAGGAGATACTGACTTCATGTCTTTCTATCTGTGCCCTCAATACTTCCTCCTTTGGTTCTTCATAGAACAGCAGAAATCTTACAACATATTATCCTTACTAATAGTGTTAATATAATTCAAATGTGTTCGTTGTAAAAAACATCAACAAAGAAGTTCAAAAAGCAAAACTATAATTTCCCTTAACTGCTCATTTTCTGATATTAAGGATCAGTTTCCCAAAGTAAAGCCTAAGAAGCTTCTCAGCATCCTTAAAATCATTTACATTATTTATTTTAAGTCAATAGAATCATGTTTTACATTTGCTTTTACAATTTGCTTTTTTGTAAATTGCCAAGTATTTCAGACTATTTGGCATCTCAGAACACACAAGTATTTTATATCCAAACTTGAATGGCTTCAATTATTCTACATCACAAAACATTACAAAGAATATTCTTATACATATATGCTTCAGAGTTTGTGTGCATTTTTGTTTGTTTGTAAGGTGACTTAATAGATGTGGACTAATTAGCTGCACCTTAAGGAATATGTATATTTTTAACTTTAGTAAATATTTATAAATGGCTTAGCAAAAGTTTACATAAATTTACACTCCTTTTAAAATGAGTTTGCTTTTTTAAATCTTCACAAATTCCAAGCTTTGTCTACATTATAGGGGACAATCAGAACTCTTCATTATTAATTTATGGTTTCTTACTTAGGGTGAGAATAATTTTGCATAGCTATTAGCCATTTCTTCCAGTTTCACATGGATCTGCTCAGACTGCCTTTTTATGTGTTTTATCTGTATTTTCTTCTTGTCTGTGTTTTATTTCTTAACGATTAAGAACATCAGAGTCTCCTATGTAACTTAAAAATATCTTCTTAGTTTATCATTTTCCTATTAACTTTGTTTAATTTCCACTCTTACTTTGATCAAGTGTTAGTCTTGTTATTTTTGTTTTGTTACATAGAAGTAGCAACCAACCTAAAGATTGGTAACAACTGACTTGATGAAATCAACAGAGCATAACTCAAACTCCCAGGAAGTTCCAGGATTTCCTCCTGGCTGCTCTGGGTGGCCCAACTTCACCCAACCTTTAAATTCACTCCAGAATATCCTGGTTTCTATCTTCAAGCCAAACACACCTTCAGACCCAGGGAGAAGGTTAATTTTCCTTCTCCCGAGAGCCCTTGACCCAGAGCTGATCACTTCTTACATATGCCTAATGATGGAAATATCTTCTCTATTATTATCTCCCAATTTTCTCCCTTGCCTCTTTTTTCCTGAGATTAAGACCACTACTTCCCTTCCTCATTTTAGTTTTGAGTTTTCCTTGAAAGCTGTCTGACTCCCCATGTCTCAAACTCCCTGCCCTAAGCACATATTCATCTTTCTCCTATTCGTTCAATTGCCATATTTTATAAGACATTTCTGGAAACAAACCTTATGCAAAGTTAGACCTTTTTTATTCTTCACCTCAGTTGCAGTAGTCTGGAACAAAGAACAACCAGTACTTCACTTGCAAGCACTCTCAAGCTCTATAGATCCATGGAAAAATGTCTATAGCATTGTTGTATCATATAATAAGATGCAAAGATGATGCAAAGTAACACCAGTATTAGGAACGCAGAAGTCTCTCAATAAACATTACATTATTTTATTCCTGTGAGAGTTCCACAGTCCTTTGGGTATCATCAATGTCTATTTAAATGAGTAATTTCAAATCTCCAGTCCCTGAGTAAAACTTGCTAAGTAATTTTAGGTCGTGCATGCATTTTCCATCAGGAAACATTCTCTTCACTCTTTTTTTCTATGATGTCCCAGAGAAACAGACTCAAGCCCATCTAGCATAATATTAAAATGGCATTTAATATTTAAACCTAATGCTGTAATTATTTAACCAAAGAGGTAATGAAATTCACTATTTAATGAAATCTTGTATTATGAGCATTGTATGTCATAATCCCTTATGTTTTCACATTTTACTTGCATTCCAAAATCAAATTATGATTATAAAACAGAGAATATTTGACCATTACTTTCTTTGTAATTAACTATGTTATGATTTAATGATGGTAATCATATTAGGTTGTGTCTTTTACATTTTGAGGCTGTGAATATTATTTTAGCCTTTGAAACTCATCGTATTACTCTCCTACCTGTCACATACTAATGAAGTTTTTTAAATATCAGGATTTAAATCTCAAGCTCATATTGTATCGCAAATTGGAGATTTATGTATGTATACTTATGTGTATGCAACCCTCTCTTTCTTCTTGCTTCCAGTATTATTACATTGATCTCTTCCCATTTGGCACATTGCTGCAGCCACGCTAGACTGTGGGAAGAGTAGCTGACCCAGTGCAAGTTCACAGTCTAGTTCAACGCCTTCAAGAGGGTCTTTTAATCACTGGATGTGCTAGTGTCAGGGTTTCTGAGGACAGAGCAGCTCCCCCACAGTCACACTGTGGCAATCTGCAGGAGGGATAAGGTCTGCCAAAACATTCCTTTTGCCCTTTTTCTCGAATACCAAGTCGCTCCAAGGTCCTAGCCGATCTCAGCCAAATTGCCCACTGCTTAAGTTTTTCCCATGAACTCTCTTTTTGTTTACTGTGTTCTATCCTTGATATTCTACTTGAGGCATAATTTTGTATTTGTAATGTTGGCTCTTCTTTCTGGGAGAACTTGTGTCCTATGTCTCTAGTCAGCTATCTAGAAACCACATCACTGAGCTCTTATTGTTGATGCTAAAGACAGCTTCGATTTGATGTTAACTAAGCTGTGCCTTGCTAGAATATGTAAGTCAAGATATGATATATTTTAGGAAGAATTTCTATGTTTAGTTAGGGATAGAATTAACAAGAGGTAAAAGGGAACCTTTTTGAATGATAAAAAGGTTCTATACCTTTGGTAATCAGTAGTTACCAAAGTGTAAACATTTATCAAAACTCACTGAGCCATACTCTTAAAATTAAAAGAGTGAATTTTCTTGCATGTAAATTAGAAGACAATAAAACTGCTTAAAACAGATACACTACCAATACCCAAAAATATCTCGAGGAAAAGTATGGTTATTGAAAAATTAATTTTTAAAATACTCTACTCATATTAACTTGCTATTTTGAAAGTACTGGAATATTGACAATTTCACTGATATCATATTTCTGCTTAAATAGTTTTAAATATCTGGTTCGTTTCTGCCCTGGGATATACAAAAGAAATTATTACCTGAATTACAATTTTGTAATTGAACAAATTTAAGATTTATTCATGATTAAAACCTTTCCAAATTTTGGTACTGTCGTTTTATTCTTAATACCATGGGCTAAGCATCTCTCTGAGGTTAATATTTGTCCATAATGAAAATTTCTGCAAGCTTATAACTTTTTCACATTATAAAACCAAAGTATACTTACAAATTAGCTTCAAAACCATAAAATCCATATCAAGGACATTAACTGAATGACATTTTAGGTCAAAATCACTACTACATGTATTCTGTCATAATAAAAGCATGTAGCCTCAGGATTGTTTTATAGTTAATTTATTTTTATACATTTCTTGAATAATTCTAATAGAAAGAAGTCTATTGCCATAAAAATGTTTGGAGAAACAGTATTAAATTATCTAGTTTTGTGATATCTAGTCCCTCATAAGCAGATATCACACGTAAAACTTTGCCCTCTTCACTATAAATTTTAATGGTGTTTCACTTAGTAATCCTAAATGTTTTTTGTTCACTAAAACATTTATTCCTTATTATACCATTATCAAATTCTGTCTTCAAATGATATATAATCCAAGTATTTTTGGAATCAAGTCCAAAGATTTTTCACTGTTTTATTGGTATCTTTACAGCTATTCAACTGCTGAAGTTGATAAGAACAGAGAAGAAAGTCCAGCCAGACATAATGCTGGTATGGTCGATGTGGAGACAAAAGCTAAAGCACAGTTCCTGTTTGCCTTGGGATGTAACATAATTTTTTCTCTCTTCAAACTACTAAAAATATTATACAATAATCTTTTTTTCACCTTTTCCTGGAACAAATACTACCATAAACAGAAATTCATGCATGATCATTAAATAAGATGGCCCATCCTAACAAGTGAAACATGAGTAATACATACACATACACACGCAGTAATTTTCTCTGTTGAGTGGAGAAGTAACCCCGACAGCTGAACACACACCACCTTTTATAGACTAAGCTACCTTGTTTGTCCCGCCTTTCCCCTGGCAGGACAGGCTATTGCCACCATCTTGGGAGTAACTGACAGCTTGGGGTTATAAAACAAAACCTCTTACTACAAAACATGTCTTCCCCGACACCTTCCCCAAGAACCCATAGGGGTGGAAATTTGCAAGTTTAATTGCATGGGCCCGATGGTCCTGCCTGTGTGTAAGGTCACTATGGGCTCCTCACTATCTGTTCCAACAGAGGAACAGTCTCACTTTTAGAGATGTATTTTCCCTGCGGTTTGTGTGCCTTTGTTCTACAATGAAGGTATTGCTGGTGATAATATTTATTTGTGATCACTCTATCATTGTCTGGGCACCAGTGCTCATTCTTGACACTGGGAGCCAAAAACTAGGGAACATCGTCCTCCAGAAGGACCAACATTGCTTCTATGACTCTATTTTCATCTTGGAGTTGTCAGCACTTTTTCTCTTTTCTGCTGACTGTCTCCTCTCCTATCCTCTATTTCACTGAGGGCTTAAACATTTTTTATATCTTTAATTTAATTTTAGTATTTTGTGAAACATAAATACTCATCTTTTTTTCAGAGTATGCTCTATCCCTTTACATCTGTACCAGTATGTTATCTTATTTTAGCTGCTTTCACTAAACCTAGAACACATTTCAGAAACAGAATGATTTATTATAAAAACAGAAAGATAAATTCAGTGATGTGTCCCAAAAGATCATCAATGTCCTACATTAAAAATAGTTAACTTTAGGCAGCTCCTGTAGGTCAGTGGGTAGGGCACCAGCCACATGCACTGAGGCTGGTGGATTTGAACCAACCCAGGCCAGCTAAAACAACAGTGACAACTGCAACAACAACAACAACAAAATAGCCAGGCATTCTAGCAGGTGCCTGTAGTCCCAGCTACTTGGGAGGCTCAGGCAAGAAAATCTCTGAAGCCCAAGAATTTGAGGTACTGTGAGCTGTGATGCCACAGATCTCTACCCAGGGTGACAGTTTGAGACTCTGTCTCAAAAAAAGAAAATAGTCAACTTTGCCCCTCAAAATTAATTAAATATCATGAACTAGCGTGAGGACTGAGAAAAATACAGCACAAGAGAAGACTCAGAGACAAAAGATGGGACCAGGAGGTCTGACTGAGCTGATGGCTGCAGCCAGCACTAAAGCACAAAATCAGCTTTATTTTCTAGTATCTGTACAGGATCATCTATGGGAAATAGCATAGACAAAAGACATATCTTTGGTCTTACAGTATGATTGGAAAACGTAAATGACTTTTATAAAGACAAATCATCCCATTAATGGTTTTTACTCAACTTTGTTGACATATAATAAGAAGTAAAAAGGGAAAGATCATAAGGATCTCTGCATAGTTCTTAAAAATTAACTAGACAAAGAAAGAGCTACATGACGTCTGACAAGGAGAGCATGAAGAAAGGAATATGATTGTTCTAGGAAAAGAGAAGAAGCAGTTGGGGGTTCATTCCCTGAATGTTCCCCAGGCGATGGGAGCCCTGCTACCTCCCTGCCAGCTCTCCACAATTAAATTCACATTAAAATACTTTAACCCCCCCTTTTTAATTAAATTCACTTAAAAATGCTTTTCTCAAAATAAGACTAAAAAGTAAAAAGGGAGTGTACTAAAATAAGTTCATTTTATTACTTTGGAGGTAATTTTTCATTCTAGTGTTCACCAAGGAAGTACTCTAGAAGTACTTCTTTTTGGCCTTCAACATATCATCATCTTTGATGCTTCAGAAACTTCTCTTGGCTCTGAGCATAAATCCTGAATGGATCACTGTCTTCACTGCACCTGTAGTCAATTGGAGGCGGCACACACATGCAGGGAATGCCACATAGGGTGATGCCATCTACGGCAGAAAAATGTTGCTTCTCATGAAAGCGCAAACAGGTACTCACCCAGACAGTGTGGATTGAGGAGGGGCAGACTGACAGAGCAACTTCTAAACTGAGATCCAAAGATTTCCTATCACAGGAGGTACATTTCGGAATCTTTATGCCAATTTTTCCTTTTTTATTTTTGCACTTTTGGGTGAGCTAAGATTCAGAGCTTTAAATACTACATATTTGACTGTAAGATTTGGTTTTTACCAGAAATCCAAACTCTTACCAGCTAGTGACATGTATTAATTACCGTCATGGCCAGAGTTTCCCAATTATGGTGTCTTACAGAGTGCTGCTCTACAGCTGTAAAATCAAGTCCTGTCTTTGGCATAGGACACACAATGTGCACATTTATATGTGAAGATTCTGATAACCTCATTTTTTCTAGTGGTGGGATTTGAGGAGGCTATTTGAAAGAATTCTCTAAGCATTGCTTTTTTTTTTCCTCTGCAAAACAGTAATAATAATTGTATTGGTTTCATGGAATGGGATAAAGTGAAATACTGACTGTACATTGATAAACACTGTACTTTTGTACTAAGTACTTTATGTTAAATAGTAAGTTGTTATCAGTGTGTCAATTATATGAGAGCCCAAACAGTTCAGATGTCTTCATCTTCAGTTCAGATGATAACATTGTGTTATTCATATCACAAAAAGCCCTACGATAGGCATAAATATGTGGACACAACTCTTCAAGAGGAGAGAATGAATTCATTACATATGATTCATATATATATATGTACATATTTATATATATGCATCTGTGTGTGTGTGTATATAAATAATCTAAGATTACTGACTCCACTAGCATGTTGTAACCATTGCTATCAACTTATAGTGGCAAAATAGTACTTAGTGATAATTTTGGAGTCCATATTTTATCAATTTGAATTTTCTATTATCTACCATTATCTAATCGCACACCAGAAGATCACATTCTTTTTTATTTGCTTAATATTTGGCTATTTAATTTTCTATTCTTGTACAATTATTATAGTGTCATTGTTTAGCCTATATTTAGGAATTTAGTTTAATTTTCTATCATAGATAACTAGAATGTTCTAGCTTATTTCCTTGTATAGAAAGATGAAACATGGAAAGGTATTAAACTAAAATATCTAACTCTTTGTATTAATACTGGGAGGTACACTTTTAATTAGTGTTCCTTATACTTGTTTCATCTTCTTTTTTTCCAAAAAAGTTAAATAAAGTATTCAGTTGTGTGGAAAAAAAGACGTGTCCATCTGTGTGTACACGCAGGTACATTTGTGTGTATGGGTTCACGTGTAGCGTTTACTTACTAAAATCAGCAATTATAAGAGAAAACTGAGTGTGTTTTAAATTACTAATTTAAAATCCAAGTGAATAATGCATTGAATACTATCTTTCTCTTGAAAAACAATTAAGGATTACGAATGCAATCACTTCAATATGTATCAAGACATAGGTTGAGGATATTTTTATCCCTAGGGAACAATATAACTATATTAAAGTTTATGAAAGCTAATTAAGTTGTTTTCTAAAGTTATTATTTGCTTTCCAATTATTGAAATGGATACCCCATGAAAAAATATGCTTCATTTATGTAGAACTCAGTCTATCTATATTTTAAATGCATACAAATATAAAAATGATAGCATGATGATCATATACAAATCCTAATGGTTAATTTTACAGTCAACTTATGTCCAGAGGTGTATTATTGTCCAGATCTGTCTGTGAGAGAATTTCCAGATGAGAGTAGTATTTGAATTATTAGACCCAGTAAAATAAATTACTCTTCTCAACATGGGTGGGTATCACCCAATTCATTGAGAGCCTGCATAGAACAAAAAGTACAGGAAGGTAGAAGTCGCTCTTTTTATCCTGTCTTTCTCAGCTGAGACACTTAATCTCATCTCCTCCTGCCCTGTGCCTGGCTTAGAATTTACACCATTCGCTCACCTGCTTCTCTGGCCTTTGGAGCAGACTGAATTAGATCTCTGACGTTCCTCAGTCTTCAGTTGAAGAATACAGATTGTGGGACTTCCCTGCTTTCACAATTTGTGAGACAGTTTCTTATAATAAATCTCTCATCTCTCTTTCCGTATATGTATATCCATATATATATCCTACTGGTATATTTCTCTAGAGAACACTGACTAATACACACAAGTATCTAGACACCTATTCAACACCTTTTATTCATCAGAGTCAATTTAGATGCTTGGAATATAAAAAAATTAAAAAATGAAAAACATTATGCTTAAGGAAATCACATTTTTGATGGCTGTACATATTTATGTATTGCCCAACAAACTATTTGACAAATTTTAATAAAGAATACAGTAATTTTTTTACATCTTTACAAATACATACTTATAAATATTTTTAGAACTAGAGTATCAAGTGAAAATAAATTAGAATACAACATTAAGAATAAGTGGCAAGACGTAGGGCAGAGTTCAGAGTAGAAGAGACAAAGATACCTATGGATTAGAAAAGTGCTACTCGAGTTCACCGGTTTTAAAGACTAATGAACACCATTAATAACTACACAAGGGAGCTCTCTAAGCAAATGGGGATATTTTCTTTTTTGGTGCACTTTGGCCAGGGCTGGATTTGAACCTGCCACCTTCAGTATATGGGGATGGTGCCCTACTCACTGAGCCACAGGTGCTGCCCTGCAAATGGGGATATTTTCAAAAGTAAAAACAATACAAATAGGATATCATTTTGCTACCTCTGCAAGTTGCTCTTCATTCAGTGGAAGAACTATTATTTTCTTCCCTATCTGAAAGAATGACAAAAGACAAAAGAAATAGCCTTCGTTAGAATTTAGCCTTTAATACGTACATTCATTGTCCAGACACTTTCATGTTGAATGCAACGTATGCCAATACTTTCACAGATATCCTGAAGATTAAAGTGTTCTGTTTTTTAAAGATACTGTTTTTGTTTGTATCTTTCCACACAGGGAGAGTTTAGTCTTGTTTGTAAGATGTAATGTCAGCAAGCTTTGTGAGATCGAATGTTGTTTGGAGGAAAGGAAAATATTGGTACTTGGATAGTTCTTACTATTGTAAGCATGAACATCCCCTGAAATACTTAACCTTTATTCATTTTGAGAAAGAATAAAGCACAAACTCTAAAATGTGCTTTCGATAAGTGAATTATAAACCCTCAAAATGTTAACACATACATATAACCAATGAAATAAAAACAGTTGCTCACTGTAAAAAAGCAATACTAGATTCCTAGTATTAACTTTTTAAGACATTGCCCATGGATAAAATCCATAATTAGCCTTATTCTGAAATGAGAATAATAATTATTTATCAGGCTAAAATAAAAAGATAGGATGACCCATTAAGGTTTTGCTTAGTTTTTAAAATATAGGAATCATTTACTAAAGCTTGTGTATCAATGTATGCATTTCTCTGATTTTTCAAAGATTTAAGTAGCATTAAGTTGATCTTACGGTGTCAGTTGTAGAAAGCAAGAGTGCTAAATGCTGTTACTTAAGCAGAGATTATCCTTTGATCTGTGTATTTACTTATGTACTTACTCTTGTATGTATTCAGCAAGTATTCAAAGTCTAAATCTACTTTTGCCATATAGTCATACTGTCTCTTTTCTTATTTTGTTTCCTGGTCTCTTAAAACCCATACCATTAGATTATACTTTAAATGTTCTAACTGACCTCCATGTGTTGGTGTATGCTTCTCAATTAGATTTGAGTTCTCCTCTGAAGATAAGTACCATATGTTCTACTTCTTTTGTATTATTCCTACCACAGCCTATGTGCCATAATGAGGCATCTAACTGTAAGTAATACTTGTATTCTGCATTCAGTAAGTTTCACCCTTCACTATTATCCTACACGAAGTGTCTGAAGAGTAGAAAAACAAACACCACATGTACTCATTATTATTAATGAGGAGAGCCTATGTGCCATAGGCTGTAGATCACCTCGTATTAGCTTGCTTCCTTATGAAAACAAACAGCCTAATATTTTCAAGTATTACTTACAGTTAGATGGAACGGTGCAATTATATAATGGACAAAGACATATAAGAAATAAAATGTGGCACTATGAAGAAATAAGAAACAACAAAGGATTTCTTCTTTCGTTAATAGCATAGTTTATGTGATAATATCCTCTCAATAACTAGCATAAATTCTAAGCATACAATAAATTCTCAATATTTCTGATATGAATGTTCTATAAAGATGTTGTAAACACTGCACACAGAATTAAAGATCCTGAATCACCGCTCTTAGGAGAAATATATAAATATATGTGGTTTTGTGTGCAGATATGTGTGGATATATGCATACAAAGCTCACATATATTGAATCTTTAAAATAACTTATCCTGGTATATTCTATTTTTTTTTTATAAGAGAGAAAATGAGATTCAGAAATTCTAAGCAACTACCTGAGACAGCTCCACAGAGCCACAGTTGGGATCAAGTCTCCTTCAGTCAGCCCCAGAGCTGAAGCACCAAGAAATGATTCAGAGGCCCCAATCAAATTTTAATATGTAGGATAATTTCCAAATACAGAATCTACAAAAAATAAGAAAAAACTATATGTACTTTAATACCTACAAAGAAACCAAAAGCAGGAAAAAACTGGAAGAGATAGCCACCAAAAAAGAGAATTACCTCCGAGAGCACACACATTTATCTGCAGAAAGCAATAGTCTCAGTCATCTAAAAAGTTAGAGGTCAGAATTTAAGGATACCAGAAAAATTATAAAATAAATGGGAACCTTCAGAAAGTAAGAAGCCTTAGTGGAAAAGCTTCAATATATGCACAGAAACTTCCCTGAAACCCTTTGATCTGTATATTTCCTTTGGCAGAACTCAACTGAGAAAGGCAAGGGTGTGATTAAACTCATTAGAAATAACTAATTAGAAAGCTGAACAGTCTAAGCAGAGATTTTGGAAACTCCTGAGTAACATAAAGTTGAGAAAAAAATTTCAAGTTGAAAATTACTGGAAATTATTCAACCCTTAATACTGGAGGAAAAATCTACAGGCAAAATAATACCAGATGGATATTCAGATCTAAGGGGAGGAATCATAAAACCCTAAATATACAGTTAAATACAATGGCTGCTTTGCTTTATTTTCCTAGATACTGTAATAAAATCAATTGGCTAAAATTAAAAATAATAAAAATATGTTCTCAAGCTTATAATACATGATAAAGTAAAATGTATGATAATGATAGCAAAAGAAATCGAAAGTGGGTGAAATAAAATTATGAGGTTAATGGAAAACACAGCAAGACAAGAGATTAAAACCAGGGATATAATTAATTACATTATATTTAATGAATGAACACTCCAAAAGACACACACTGATAGAGTGGATTAAGAAAGTAAGACCTCTGGGGAAAGGGGCAAGGGAGGGGAGGGGAGAGGAGGGGAGAGGAAAGGGGAGGATGGGTGGAGGGAGGGTAATTGGTGGGATCACACCTATGATGCATCTTAGAAGGAAAGGTGAAACTTACTGAATGCAGAATATAAAGGTCTTAACACAGTACCTAAGAAAATGCCATGAATGCTATGTTAACCAGTTTGATGAAAATATTTCAGACTGTATATGAAACCAGCACATTGTACCCCATGAGTGCATTAATGTACACAGCAATCATTTAATTAAGAAAAAAAGAAAGTAAGACCTAACTATTCTCATACATTATTTATAAAAAAAAAAATTTGAATTAAAGACAGGTAAATTAATAGAATGTAATATAAAAATAGAGAGTAAAAGATCAAGAAAATACATTCTGCATAAACACTAATGTATAAAATGCTGGCTTGGCTATTATAACATTGGCAAATTTAAGAAAAGAATATTACAGAGGATAAAGAGGATTATTTTCAAAATAAAATCAAGCAGCAAGTCATTTGTAAGATCTAAAAGTCCTTAAAGTACACATAGCTAAAGCAGACAATAATAAAAGTAAAGGAAGTATGAAAAAATTCAAAGTCATAACTAGAGAATTTAATAATTCATTCAAGGGAGTTGTTGAAAACAAACAAAAATAAGTAAGAAAATAAAATATTTTTAAGATTATTTCTTTTATTTTTTATTTCAAAATATTAAGGGCATATAAATGTCTTGGGCTACATAGATTACTTTTGGAATGTTGGAGTCTGGTACAAGTGAGCCCATCACCCAAATAGTATCATTGTTCCCATTAGAGAAGGTGTTAGCCATCCTCTCCTCTCTCCTCCCCCTTGATTGATTTTCATAGTTTTCTATGCACATGTGTGCTCATCGGTTTGTTCCAATTTAATAATGAGTACATGTGGTGTTTGTTTTTCTACTCTTCAGAGACTTCGTGTGGGATAATGGTCTCTAGTTCCATCCAAATTATTGCAAAAGGCATTAATTCATCATTTCTTTATAGCTGGGAAATACTCCATGGTACATGTATACATATAAGTCATTTTGTTAATCTACTCATGAATTGATGGGCACTTGGGCTGATTCCAGACCTTGCAATTGTGAATTATATTGGAATTTATATTTGAGTGCAAGTGTCTTCTTGATAAAATGACTTCTTCTCTTTTGGGTTAATACCCAGTAGTGGGATTGCTGGATCAAATGGAAGGTGTATTTTTTTTTTTTTTTTTTTTTAGCGACAGAGTCTCACTTTATTGCCCTCGGTAGAGTGCCGTGGCGTCACACAGCTCACAGCAACCTCCAACTCCTGAGATAAGGCGATTCTCTTGCCTCAGCCTCCGGAGCAGTTGGGACTACAGGCACCCACCGTAACACTTGGCTATTTTTTGTTGCAGTTTGGCCTGGGCCAGGTTCCACCCTCTGTATATGGGGCCGGCGCCCTACCCACTGAGCCACAGACACCGCCCTGGAAGGTCTACTTTAAACTCATGAGGGCTAATTATAGAAATATCTAAGCTTCACAGAAATACAAAGAATTTTTGTAATTAGGTTACATTCACTAAATCAAAGAGAGCAACACTTGAGAGCATTATACATGTATAAAGCCAAACTGTGGATAGGGAAGTTTCAATGTCTAAACATCTTCCATTTTTGATGTGTGGCTTATCCAGGAGTTTTCTTAGGTTGAATGAGCAAACTTTTATCCCCATTGCATAGGCTTTTCATCTGTACTTCTCCTGTCAGTACATAACACAGCAAGTAGCCAAGATCTCAAGCACATTTTTAAAGGAAAACTGTATCTCAGGGAAGTTACCATCTCAGCATTCCCAGTGCTAAACAACATCAAGAATCCTATTCCAAGTGTCCTAACTCCAAGCCTTGATATCTGTGGTATGCCTTGAGAGAAAATTGGTGTTATTAAAACAATTCCATTGAAATTGCCCTTTACTTCTGTATCAAATGGTAGAAAAATAGAGAAATAACACTTTGTATGACTGATTTTACATAGTAAAATTTCAAGTTACGCTAAGACATTCTTTTCTTATTATCTTTTCAACTCTCAACCAGATATTTTTCTGAATTTGATTATAGCCCATTGGTAGGGAAAACTGCAAAACAATTTTAGAAATGGTGCGTACAATTGTGAGAGGTAATGGCAGTGTAGGAAAATGTTATCTAATGAATTGCAATTATGTAATTCTTGCCTCAGCTATATTCTATAAGTCTGTCATTGTCATTCATCCTACTTTGTGCTGCCTACAAGTTCATTGCCAGGAGGAGTAAAAATAAAGAAATACAATGCCTTAGGTTGAGATATCTCAAACATTTTTTTTTATTGTGAATTGAACAAAACTATCTTTCTCCTTTAATGCTTAGTAAAAGCTACAGGTGATGTATACCTTAGTTGCAATATAAAGACTTTGTATGCTGTTTTCAGGAGAACAATTCTTTAACCTATTGAGAGGGAAATATATTTTTTAAAATCTCAGCTAGCTAACTTTTGTCACTATTAAGCGTATGCATTGTTTGAAGTAGGGAGGAAGGATTTGTGGCTATCATATATACCTTTATATGTATATAGTTGAATTAAATTTACTCTGAGTCTTTTTTCTATCAGTAATCCAAAGAACCATAATTATTCTTTACCAAGGTTTAGGAGGTAATTAACCTTGAAAACACTGATTGGAGCCACATAATCCTATTAAAGAGTTTCTGAAAATTACCTAAAGTCTCTCTTCAAGTTTTCACTTAACAGCCAAATTTCAATACCACAGGTTTATTCCCTGTAAGAGATAAAGGTTGCACAAAATGTATGATATCTAAAATTAATTCTCTACTAGTAGTAACTTAACTTATCCAGCCCTTCTCATCAAGAGACAAAACAGTAGAGAAATTAATCCTAAGGTAGTAATAAAATACTCATCAAATATTTAAAAAGTAATTATGGCTCAAACACCCCATTCCAGGCACCATGGGAGGTACTGGAATGAAATGCAGTATAACGATGAATACACTGAGTTCCATGCAAAGGCCCCTTACACAGAGAAGTGTCTGTAAATGGTACTGAATTAGAAGTCTCAGACCATAACAGGGAAGCAACTATGGAGTTAGTCATCTGATTTCTACTTTGCAAATACTGTCATCAGTCTTAGCAGATTCTATACATAGAGGAGTCTAAACTTCAGTAATAAAATTTTATTAATAGTTTTATAAAAATAATAATAATAAAAGACTTCTTATGGCTCCTGGAATTTATCCACTAATAACTATTTCAAGAAGAAATGTATCTGTTCTGTTCCTTTTTATACAGTTGTGATAAGATTTGGCCCAGATTCATTATTTGTCCCTTTATCATGTACTATTCAAAGCTTTCTCTTGGCTTGCATTCAGATTATACCAAAAAAATCCTGTTTTTCAGTAAACTGCTTGTTTAAATCATTGATCCAACTGAAAATAGGAAAATCACCTTCTTTAATAGGTCATATCAATATTATGCCCTGTAAGTTTGGTATTAAGTAATACATTTCATAAATTTAATATTGTCAAGGTGTATTGTCACTTAACTGTGTGCTTCTCTGAATTTATTTACTCATGATATCTCCAAAGCAGTATAAGTGTTGTTTAAATATAGTGCTTAAATAAAAAATGCATACTTGAAATTACATCATGCATTTTTCTGTAAGGTTTATAATTTTATCCCCCCAACATTTGAAAATATCCTTTAAAAACTTTTAATATTTATTATGGAACGTTTCATAAATTGAATAAAAGTGTTATTTTGTCCAGTTTCAACAATTATCAATTCACATACAAATTTTGTTTGATATCTCCAACCATAGGACTCTCCCTATTCTCTGCCTTACTCCGAGGCAAATACAAATTTTATTCTTTTATGCATAGTTATTTCAGTATGTGTCTTCAAAGTCAATAATGATTTTTTAATCATAAACACAATATAATTATCACACATAAGATGAAATTAATAATTTCTTAATTTAATCCTGGCCAGTTCATGTTCAAATTTCTCTGAATGTTTCGTTTACTTTAGTTAATTTATATGAGGATCTAAATATTGTCAATTATTTTTTTTATTAAATCATAGCTGTGTACATTAGTGCAATCATGGGGTACAATGTGCTGGTTTCATATACAATCTGAAATAGTTTCATCAAACTGGATAACATAGCCTTCATGGCATTTCCTTAGTTACTGTGTTAAGTCATTTATATTCTGCATTTAGTAAGTTTCACCTGTACCCTTCTAAGATACACCGTAGGTGTGATCCCACCAATTACCCTCCCTCCATCCATCCTCCTCCCTTCCCTCCCCTCCCTTGCTCCTTTCCCCATGTTCTTGTACTATAATTGGAAAGCTTTCATATGAAAGCTATAGATTAGTTTCATAGTAGGGCTGAGTACATTGGATACTTTTTCTTCCATTCTTGAGATACTTTCCTAAGAAGAATATGTTCCAGCTCCATCCATGTAAATATAAAAGAGGTAAAGTCTCCATCTTTCTTTAAGGCTGCATAATATTCCATGGTGTATGTACACCACAATTTATTAATTCATGGGTCTATAGGCACTCGGGCTTTTTCCATGACTTAGCAATTATGAATTGGGCTGCAATAAACATTCTGGTACAAATATCTTTGCTATAATGTGATTTTTTTGTCTTCTGGATATATACCTAGTAGAGGAATTATAGGATCAAATGGCAGGTCCCTTGCCCACCCTGAGAAGGGATCACTTGTTCTTTTCGTGATCATACATTTGAGTTTTCTGTGGATTCTGTTTATTAAATCTTCGTCTGGGGCATAACCTGCAAATATCTTCTCCCATTCTAAGGGCTGTCTGCTTGCTTTGCTTACTGTGTTCTTGGCTGTACGGAAACCTTTTAGTTTGATCAGGTCCCAGTAGTGTATTTTTGATGTTGCTTCAATTGCCCTGGGGGGCCTCCTTGTAAGATTAGCCCACATCACAAAATCCCAAAACCAGAGATGTTGGCAGGGAGAAAAGGGAACACTTCTACATTGCTGGTGGGAATGCAAACTAATACGTTCCTTTTGGAAAGATGTTTGGAGAACACTTAGAGATCTAAAAATAGACCTGCCATTCGATACTACAATTCATCTACTAGGTATATATCCAGAAGACAAAAAAATCACATTACAACAAAGATATATGTACCAGAATGTTTACTGCAGCCCAATTCATAATTGCTAAGTCATGGAAGAAGCCCAAGTACCCACTGGGTTGACACATGAATGGATCAATAAATTGTGGTGTATGTATACCATGGAATATTATGCAGCCTTGAAGAAAGATGGAGACTTTACCTCTTACATGTTTACATAGATGGAGCTGGAACATATTCTTCTTAGCAAAGTAGCTCAAGAAAGGAAGAAAAAGTATTCAATGTACTCAGTCTTACTATGAAACCAATTTATAGCTTTCTTATGAAAGCTATAACTCAATTATAGCCCAAGAAGAAGGGAAAAGGGAAAAGGAAGGGGAGGGGAGGGAGTATGGGTGGAGGGAGAGTAATTGGTGGGACCACACCTACGGTGCG